>JAHPZR010020011.1:0-45925 GCA_019787425.1 Platygyra sinensis
AAAACTTTGCAAAAATGCCTGTCACTATTCAGTTTAAACCATGAAGATAACCACAACTTGATCATCATTGATGGGCTTGTGTTGTACCAATATTGTAACATCACTTTATAAAGAGTTACTTAAGTTGTGCACATAACTGCAATGATCATTGATGTCTTTATAATTTTCAGTGGATTGTTGGGATGGTCCAGATGGCCAGCCTATCATTACCCATGGTCACACACTTGTATCCAGAATCAAATTTGTGGAAGTGGTTCGTGCAATCAAGGACAATGCATTTGTTGCTTCAGAGTAAGAACTAGCTTCATATTTTTTATGAGATTGAATAGCTGTTGGTTATTTACAGGTTAACGCACTTGGCGACTGAATTATCGGGATTTACCTGCATGAGTTCACTAACAATGAACAAGTGCAGGTAAATCCCGATAATTCTCGAGCAATGAGTGCGTTAACATTTTTATTATTCAAATTGAATACACTGCAAACAAAATCGTCAAACTTTGAGTCAGCCGAAGCCATGGTGTAATGACAGTGGTGTATAGAATTTACACCACGACTATTACACCATGGCTATTACACCATGGTAATGACGTCAAGGAGGTTGTTTCTTCACAACCCAGTGTCACGTGGCACAAATCAACCAACCAGAGAATCGGAATTCGTACAGTGTATGAAAGTTGAATAATAAAATATCACTACATTATATATTTGACTCATTACTATTATCATAAATGGAACCTTCAATGATCAGTTACAAAGGACAATTACAGTGCGGACACTCGAACCATGAACGCTATGGCTTTATTTTCACTTTATTTGTACTTTTTTTTTCACTTATTTTAATATTTTTTTCCCAACTAGCCAATCACAGCCGCGAGTCGATGCAACGGCCGAGACTTTTTTCCTGCCTTTTTTCCACGTTATTTTCACAGTGGTGCCATGATTTCAAACAACGGCGGAGACATTTTTCCAATTTTTTTATTAATCACGGTTGTTCCGCTTCTTTACAATAGCGGGATATTTTACCAGTGAAACTATAATGGCGCTTTCTGATGGAAATATTACTACGTTTTATTCATTCAAAAACAAGAAACAAATGAAACGCAACATATTTATTTCGGCAGCAGACGTAAAACAACATTTGGAACACAACATAACATTACACTGTTCAGCCTGACTGTTTACAATTGGGAAAACAACATCAGCATTATAATGGAAATCTTCAAAGAGATGAGTTACTAGTCACTTAGTACAGTTTAGTGCTTGAAGTATGAGTCTGGCAAATTATATGCCGGCCAAGTAGTGTCAACAGAAGGCAAATCATAAGATTGCGGCGGGTTGGGTTGGTTAAGATGCACATTTACATTTCCTCGCTTATATTCTTCAATTATGCCTGGAAGTCTCCAATCCAATCCCTCGTCTACGGGAACTTTATTTTGCAAAGCCCTCTGTAACACCATTAGATCTCTATCCAATGCACCCCGATCTAAATACTTAGCCGAGTTCTGACATTTCAATCGCGGCCTCATCACGGCGAAGAAACTTGATTTCGCGCGCTGACGTGCGGCTAAAAATACATCGTTGTCATTCTTGGCTTTTCCATATTTCTGCTCCAGTTCCTTGAGATCGCGCTGTAAGATTCGGATATCATTTTGTAGCTCCGGGTGCTTATCTTTCAACTTGCATAAGTTCACATCGGTACATGGATGGTTTGTGCACCTAGCTTTGTTATGACCTGATTTGTGGCATGTGGCACACACCTTCCCGCGTCGATCGTGAGCATCGGGCAATTCTTCCATTTCTTTTCTTTTTTTCTCCAGCTGTTGCTTAGCACTTTCTATTTGCACAAGTAGTATTTGGAGGTTTTCTGTATGCTCGAGCGCTCTTCGGTCAAGGGAGCTGTGTGTTTTCACTTGTGTTGATTCCGACCTGCTGGAAAATCCGGCATAGATGCTGGAGTCGGGCATCTCTGTGTTACAACTGGCCGCAGCGGCGTTGCTCTCTAAATTCTGGGTCATCTTTAATCTTTTCGGTTCAAGACCGGTCGATCGCGGTGCCGTTCCAGTTCGTATGTTCTCCAGTTCGGCTTCCAACACACGTCTTTCTGCTAACAATAACTTGTCTGGAGACGGGAAGAAGGCATCGAGGTCTTCGGATTTGATATACGCTAGCGACCTTCTTGATCTAAACCCTCTGTTTTCGAATTGTGTCGAGAGACGCTCCAGTTTTAGGCCTGGAGATAGAGATTTTAACCATGAGTGAACCTCTGACGGACCGGAAGATGCTGAGTCAATCGACTTCGCCATCTTCATTCAGCTGCAACACTCGTGTTTTCCCATCACCGTGGCTATAAATAGCTTGCGTGCAAGCGACCAGATCTGGAGATAAGCTGTCAATCATGATGTCATAAGTAGCCGCAATTCCTAAAATATGCTACTGAATTTGAAGCATCTATTTTGGAAACAGCTTCGCCAATTGCTATTTCGGTCTCATTGAGAGTGAGCGATGTATTTTGTTTGAGGTAGCATTTTACCTGGTTGAAGCAAAACTCGCAGGTATTTAGGTGGGGCGAGTACGAAGGCTGGAACAAAAGATTGATATTATGTTCTTGTAAGATATCCCTCAGTAACGGTTCGACTTGGTGTCCGTGGTGAAATCCACAGTTATCCATTATGATACAGTCACCGAGTTCCAGGATTGGTGAGCCATCTGCTCTTTCCACTGCTAAAGCCTCATCGAAAAAGTTCAGCATTTCCATTCCATTAGAAGCGCCCCGTAAAATATTGTAGTAATCAACTCCTTGTATTGAGTGAAGCAGGTTTAGCGTGTAGTTCGCGTTCGAGGCGTAGCGCTGTACTTCGATGGCAGGCTCGCCGATATAAGAATTACCATATACACGATTTCCCGAAGTAATTTTGACACCGGACTCATCAAAAAAGTGAAGTGTAGTACAGTCTAGTTGCGCAATTTGATCAAGAAAATAATCTTTATAGTTGATGTTTACGTCTGACAATGACTCCATCGGTAGTTGCCCAAGTTTTTTCTTCGTCATAAAACAATCCTCCCGAACGCACTTTTTTATTGCACTTTGAGATGGCAAAAGATGAGGTGGCGAAACTCCATCCAGTAATAAGCGCTGTTGAAGTTCAGATGTGTATGTGCTGGGCTTGCACAATTTCTCGGATTCAATGTAATCAACAACGTCTTGTGTAACAACATTACGAGTCGCTAATTTTCGCGTCGGAGGAAGGACGTGTTGTTGTCCACATAGTTTTGAACAACTTTATTGACATAGCCAATACTAACTCGCGCTGTGCCTGAAATTTGTCTTTGGGAAAATCCCTGGTGGTGGAGATCAAGAATTCTCTCGCGATAAATATTTGGTAACGCGCTTCCATTGTCGTAGATGCCTTGTTGTTGATTAATCCTGAGATTACACTGACCTAATTATTTCAAGACAAATAATAGAAAGTCATTTTTTCGTTCCCCAAAAGAGCTTAAATTCAACAAAAGTATCTAAAAATGCATCTGTTTAGATGAAAGTAATACTTACTAGCATAATTTGCTGGAGCGTAGGCCATTTCGAGGTATTTCGCGGTGAACTGAAAAACCGGGTCTGACTTCTGTGAACGCGAATTAATTCGCGCCAAAAAAAAACCGTTAACGTTATTCAGTGGAATACATGTGTAACTGCGCACCGAAAAACGTCTCAAACCTGTAACGTGGAACGATAAAAACACGGAAAAAAGGAGAAAAAATGTCTGTGCCATTGCTTCGATTCGCAAATGTGATTGGTTAGTTCTGGAAAAATTTAAAAAATAACTACAAAATAAGTGAAAAAAAAGTACAAATAAAGTGAAAATAAAGCCATAGCGTTCATGGTTCGAGTGTCCGCACTGTAATTAAAAAGTCATTTAAATCATTTCCACAATGGAAAACACCAGCTTACTTGAGTTTGCTGTAGTAGGTCTAATTTTGCTTGCAAGTTTGACTACTGTATCTCATGAAATAAAATTCATAAATAAATGTGTGAAATTTTCAGCTATCCATTAATTTTGTCCTGGAGAACCACTGTAGTATACCTCAACAGAAGGTCATGGCACAGACCTTTAGGGAAGTGTTTGGAGGTTTGTGAATTCCTGGTATTCTGATAACAAATACTTGTAACAAATTAAACCATGCGAGATGTTGTATCTTCTATTGTGTTAGAGAAGTTAACAATTATATCTTGTTAACCAAATGCAAGGGTTATGTATATAATACTAGTAGTAACCACAGGTTAGAAAGTGCGGGCCTGAATGCACTTGAAGAGCTTTTGTTTAGATGTTGGCAATAGAGAAGATGGTAATGCGTGCCTTGTTTTGAAAGAGTGACAGAAAATTGGCGTTACTTTCGATTCTCACTAGTTAGCTAATTAAATATTCGATCAAGGAAGGAAGAAGGTGCCGGTCGCGGAGGAATGTTTATTTGGTCAAAATTGGGGCAAAATCTTTCAGAGATACAAGACAGGACATTGTAAGGATACAGAGAGTAATTTGGGACCATTTGCTGGCTTTTAAGGGTGAAATTATCCAGAAGCAAGCATTATTTTCGCTTCCGTTTCGAACATGAATAATTCACGCATTGTTTTAATATATGCTCTCTGTTCTGTTTTTTCTTTCGTTCTCTTTTTTACCCCGCCGAGGCCATTTTTTTGTCTAAATCACGTAAGGAAAGCTTGGAATTAATGTTCTCATTCAAGGTTTAGCTCTGAGGCAATAATTCTGTGATTTTTTTACCCAAACGTCGGCTTGTGTTGTTGTGGGCGACCGTGGCTACTTCATTGAGTCAAGCAATGACGCGATCGAGGTGAAAAAAATTGTAATTATTACATTCTGGTTTTCTTCCATTTCGCTGAAATCTTAACATGATATGGCTGGATTGTTAAGAAATAGATAGTACTTTTGCCGATTTGTGATAGCTACTAACCCCAAAGTGTTATCCCTTCGAAGTCAGGGTTTGTGAAGGGATTTTTGTTCGGCCCATTCTCCGTAATCAGAGATTTTATAAAAGGTCATTTCATTGACGATTCCATTTCGCTGAAATCTTAACGTGATATGGCTGGATTGTTAAGAAATAGATAGTACTTTTGCCGATGTGTGATAGCTATTAGCCCTAAAGTGTTTATCCCTTCGAAGTCAGGGTTAGGTTTGTGAAGAGATTTTTTTGTTCGGCCCGTTCTGCGTAATCAGAGATTTTGTAAAAGGTCATTTCATTGACGATTCAAACGAATATAAATTGACATATGTTTCAAGCTCAAGTTCTAGTGAACAAAACACATTTTTCACGAGCGCTGGGTTTTAGTATTTTTCCGGCGAAGGTTTGAGCCGGAGTAACAGAAGCTTGGGTCAACGTACTTTGATCTTCCTTGTGACAGAGGTCTGCATCCGGTATCCAATGTGACAAACTGTTGTGATTGGCACATTTTTTGCATTCTGATCGTTCTTAGTGGTGGAACAAAATTTCAACTTCCGGTTTCAGTGTCCCTGTTATAAACGTGGTGTGCATGCATAATACGGAATCCGCTGGTCACTGTCAAGATTAGGGTTGCGGACCTCTCTTGGGCCCGCAATAAGTTATTGACTAATTGTGAAGTCAAGGTGGCTGGATATTGACCAAGTTCTTTTCTGTGTGTTTGTTATAATGAGACGGAGTTGAGGTCCATTAACTTGGAAAAAAAGAACAATGACAATATTCATCCCTCTGGGCCAAACAAACTTGGTGAATAATGGATTTATCACATAGCTTTCAAGGAAATGTTTCTTTTGGGACGCAGAGGGTAGTCCCTGGCAGGCCTGTTTGGGTAATGAATCACTTCACAAGATTTGGTTTATCTTGCATGCTTATGGAGCTAGCTATATAATAAAGGTGGCTTCATACAAACAGCAAGCTAGTCAGGTCTGTACAGAAGAGAGACTGTTGGGTACTGTTCTGTTAAGGCTGATAATAATTTAATAATTTATTTTAGTTACAGGCCCTCACTTGTGAATGAATACTTTATTTATAAACTAGTATTAAAAAGTTGTGGGATTTCCCTTCACCTGAATATAATTGACTGACAGTTATTGTTCTTTTCATTCTAGATTGTCTTCTGTCACAAGCAGTTGATCCTAATTCTAAAGACATGCCATCACCTGCTGCTCTGAAGCACAAGATCATCCTTAAGGTGAACAATAACCAGCGTGCCATCTTTCTTGCTCATCATAAGCACAAAGCAACACTGTTGTTTTAGTACCCATCAGCATTCACTGGTACATCAGCTGACATGTCTCAGAAGTGCCAGCTGTGAATCCAGGGCAAGCATGCTTCTCTTTTTGCTAATTCTAAGTCAATTTGTAAAACTCAATTTATAGAACAAAAAAAATTATTGTTTGTTCTGAATGAGGTGAAGTTTGTGTTGAAGCCCAGTTGCCCATCAGGAAAACAGTTAGTTCACTACAGGATTATTGTTGGCATATATTTACCAAGTGCTGTCTGCATACTTGAAAGTAGAGTGTCTTACCCAAGAACATAACACAACAACCATGGCCAGGGCTCCAACCTGGGGTCCAACTTACTAACAATATTATATCTTTCCCACCAACCTGCTATACATTGAAAAATTGTCTCCATTCTGAGCTCAAAGACAGTCTTGAACAGTAAGAAGTTGTACAGTTTTGGATAACAAGTTAGACTGAACAAAGATACAAGTTGAACAGAAAAATGAAATGACTGTCCTGTTGTCAGTGGGCAATTATATAATGTAAAGAAAGTTCCATTATCAGTATTAAAGAATCAACATCAATTTAATTTGTAGCATAAAAAACTGCCAAAAGATCCCACCCAGGTGACAGACACTAGTATTGGTGATACAAGTGAGTTTGCTAATGAATTCTGTATAACAACATTAGATAATGAATTAAGGAAAAGCTTCTGAAAATAGTTTGAATCATTAGTTTTACTGTGTTTGTAAATATGAAGGATATTTTTTATCACTCAATAAGCAATTAGTGTGGCCTAGATGTATATCTATAATCATAAAGAGTTTATCTTCCACAGTCAATCAGTCATTTTATGAATATGTGAAATACACTGTATTCCTGTCAAAAGCAGTTCATAAGTCTAATGTTATAAATTATCATTACTGTTTGATTTTTTTAATCTACTTGAAAATTTTGTTTTTGCCTGGTGTAGTACTAGAAGATGATCTAAGTCAGTCAGTGAAGAATGGATATCTACTGCTGGAGGATGAAATTGATCATGTAAGGTTAATTTCATATCAATACAATGTGATGGAAACTAAGGCATATTGAATGAACCAAGGGCAAGGGTGCTAAATTGAATTATTACAGGTAGATCAGGGTGACCTAGCAGAAAATTCATTCCCAAACCCAGGGTCATTGTTTTATTAATTTCTTGGTAAATCCAAGCTGCTCAGTTGGACAGAAGACTGCTGTAAAGCAGTAATGGCATGTAGACAATGACAGATCCATATACTTGGGAAATTAGATTATGGATAATACAAACTAACCTGTAGCATCTTTTGGAAATATGGCAAGATGTTTAGCTGTAAACAAACTTAATCATAGTGATCATATTATAATTTATTAAATTTGGCCTTTGTTTGATTGATGAAGCATTCTTTCATTCTTATTGATGGGATGTATTTACTTAAAATTGATAGGTTTGGAATCAGCATTTCTTTTGCTTAACAAAGAACAAGCTGTTCTGGACAGAAGAACAAACCAAGGCTGAGGATGATGATGACGATGAGGGATCTGATGGAAATGCTGTTGGAGAGGTAATGTCTTTCATTTTTCACACCCTGAGTTAGGAAGTAGTCACTGTAACCTTGTTTGAAACAATGGATAAACTTACATATCATGGCCTTGTTACCAGGGTGCATTTATGTTTATGATCAACAAGAACTGTTTTTAATTAGTTCTCTCAGTTAACCTTTATTTTTACAAGTTGTAATTAGTGATTATTGTGTGAAAATGTTTTTTCTTGTAGTCATCAAAAGATGAACTTCACTTTGGTGAGAGGTTAGTGTACAAACTACATTATGTTGAAGTCTTTGTGCCAAATATGTTCATTGCCTATTTTTTTTGGAACTAAGTCTTTTGTTCAAAGGGAATTTAATTTAAACCATAAGGTTTTAAGTACTTATTATGCCTTCCTACAATTTTGTTTTGAGTATTTCGTAGGTTCTTCTGGCACCTTTTGTGTTTTATGATTGACCAGTACCATGACTATGTATAAAGACGTCATCATGCTCCCTGCAAGTGACCCTGACCAGATTTTGTTGCTCTTTCGATTTAATATTGAAGGAGACATTGACTTTGAAACAGTGTTTCAAAAAGTTTCTGCATGGAAAACCTGTTACTGAGTCCTTGCATTGTCAGTGAATTTTTTTAAACCTGCATCATGCAAAAAAGATTAATACAATGGGCTCAAAAGCAATTTTTATAATGCCATGCACTGGTAATAGTCAGAGTTGATATTTTTCAAGCTTGATCAGAATCTGAAATGCTTACGTTGAGATGATGAGTGATGACAGAATTTTAGAGATATGTTCTGATCTCCTACACTTTAGATGGTTTCACGGCAAGCTTCCTGATGGACGAAAAGCAGCTGAGATGTTATTAAAGCAGTTTAATCGTGGAGATGGTTCCTTTCTTGTGCGAGAGAGCACAACTTTTGTGGGAGACTTCTCACTATCTTTCTGGTATGTTAGAGTGTCAGAGTTTTAATTTTAATTTATACCTTACCTGCTAACAGTTTCGTGAAAGGAAGCTTGGTAACCAACAGCCATTAATATTATGTGTAGATCTGTTTTCTTGCATACACTGTATATATAAGTATTTCACTTACATGTATGTGCTAACTGAAACAAAGGGCAGCTAATGCTCCAGCTGTGAGATGATCATTTAAGAGTTTGTACCACAACATAAAAAATTCAAACACCAAGAAAGAAAATACAAACATGAAACATGCACAATGCTAACATTATATCTTGTCACATTATTGTCTGCTCATATTCTGTAAAGGGAGAAATTCCTAGTTGACTACCAAGGGAGAGAATGGCAGGAGTGAGGACCTGTATGACTACTGTATCAGAGCTGTAATTGCACTCTGTACTATCTGAGATTTTCTCACTAATTGTTTTTAACATCTGTAAGTGAGAAGTGAGAAGGGAAAGCTGCAAGTATAATAGAACGAAAAGGTTGTTAAAGCTGAATATACCAAGCCTAGTTTGTTACTTTACAAACTATACACTAATAAATTGTCAATACTCATTGGAGGTTTTTCCATCACATCAGGCGTAAAGGGAGAGTGCAGCACTGTCGGATCAAATCTAAGCAGGAGAATGGCCAGACAAAGTACTACCTTGTTGATCAAGTGACCTTTGATAGCTTGTACAGCCTCATTAACTTTTATCAGACTCATCCACTCAAAAGTATGAACTTTGAACTCACTCTGACAGATGCTATTCCTCAGGTGATTAACTTAATTTTGTTCTTGTAGTCATCAATCTGTTTGATCACTTTGATGTAGTATTGTTTTTTAATGCTATTCACTTTACTCAATCACTTATCATTCTCAGTATACTGTTAAATCACATGAATTGTGTCCATTTTCTGACTAATGGTATTGTTTGAATTCCTTTTTTCTTCCATCTTTCACACAAAAGCCCAATGCACATCTTGAAAAAGAGTGAGTAGACAAAACAATTAAGTGAGTTATGTTTTTGAGTTTTGAGTTAATGGTGCATGATTATAATTATTACTGACAATGCTAATTTACTTTGTGATTTGCAGATGGTACCATGATAATCTAAAAAGAGACAAGGCAGAGGACATGTTGAAGAGGGTCAGAAAAAATGGTGCCTTCCTTGTAAGAAAGAAAGAGTCAGATCAGCCATCATCGGAGCATGGGGACACAGAAAACCAGCCAGAGTCACAGTATGAGGAGTTGTCATTTGCTATCTCCTTCAGGTAAGTTGTAATTATGTTGTTTTTTAATGTGTTCAGTCCAACCTTGATTTCCAAAATGTGTTGAAAGTGGCATTTGTTGTTTTGTAGAGGGCAATAACAGGTTTGCAATATCTGTAGAATTTTCATAGCATATGGATTTAAGCAGATGCATTTTTTTTACTGCAAGACAACTTTGCTCTCTTAGCATGGGTATGTCTGTGATTAAAGTGCTAACAAGATCCCAGTGATATTTTACTCTTCACACTGCTGTACTGCAGGAAATGCACCGACTGTGTAATGTAGCTTCTTCTCGGACCCTTAGACAGATGTTTTTTTAAAACTACTGGTAATTTGAAAGTGCTTTCAAGATAAAGGTCTTAGTTGTAAAAAAATGTTTGATTTTGGGCAGTGTACATTTTCTAGCACTTTCGCATGTCACCAATAAAAATTGGCAGCATGAGAAAATTAGGTAATTGTGAAAAAAGTAATTATGAATACTTCATGAATTTCATAAGATTGCCATAACATGCCCAGTTGTGTTTAACTGCAGAGCGGAAGGCAAGATTAAGCACTGCCGGATAAAACGTGAAGGACGGCTCTTCACAATAGGCACTGCTCAGTTTGAAAGTTTGGTGGAATTGGTTGAGTTCTACATGAGGCATCCACTGTACAAAGGAATGAAACTCAAGTACCACATCAACGAAGATGTAAGAAGCTAATGGTTTGTGTAGGGAGCCATAGAACTGTTAGTAGCCATAGAACTGTTAGTTCTATTTCTTAGATTGGTTTTTATCTTTCTACTGTTTATTTTTAATGATTTAAATTGTGCCATATTTTATTACTTTCCATTCATTGTCACTCTAACTTAGATATTTATTTCCCAATATTTTTTTTCCTCCAGGTGTTGTCAAAAGTGGGTCAGGTAAGTTTTTTGATTAACTTTTCAGCATCTGTAGTTTTTAAGGTGTAACTTGAAAAAGCCTAAAACTGGGTTTCTGAACAAGCCATACTGTCAGCTCATTAACTGTTCAAATGTCTTGTATCTGGTCGTGGTCCTGAACTTGCTTGAATCATTTGTTATTTTCAATGACTTAACTCAAGCCCAAACCTCTGGTTTCTCCTTGGCTGGGCTTCAAATCATGCAACCTTTAATGTTTAATTCGGAACATTTAAAAAAAATTGATATGAAGTATATATAAAATAGTTCATATTTGAACTGTGGTTGTAGATGAAAGTGAAGAATGATCATTGCAGTTAATTTCCAATTTGAGCAATTGGAAAGAAGAACTGAAAAAATCCGGGGTTCAACGGGATTCAAAGCTGTGACCTCCGCTATACCAGTATCATGGAGGTCACGAGTTCAAATCCTGTTCAAACCCTGATTTTTTTCAGACTTCTTCTTTCCAATTGCTGAAATTGGAAATTAACTGCGATGATCATTCTTCACTTTCATTTGAAAAAAACTGTTGACCTATGATCATAAAAGTGTGTCTGTCCTTACAA
Organism: Platygyra sinensis; assembly: GCA_019787425.1. NCBI lineage: Eukaryota > Metazoa > Cnidaria > Anthozoa > Scleractinia > Merulinidae > Platygyra > Platygyra sinensis. The sequence continues at coordinate 11,499 of JAHPZR010020011.1, forward strand.
ACCTACAATCTTGGACAAAAGCAGTTGAGAGTCACTCCCTGAAAAAGACCTGTTTCATGAAACGTGTGAGTTTTTTCCATCTCTAATTTTGACATTTCGACCCCCTCTCCCCTTTTCAATGTTGTAACCAGGTGAAAGTGTCCATGGAGCATATTGCAACATTGAAATTGGGGGAGAGTGGGGGTTGGCTGTCGACAAAAAAGATTTTTTTGAAATTACAGAAGGACACCGATAGAAAGCGTTTGTTTTGCTCAAATGTGTCAACACTTTCGTCCATGATTGTAGCTAGAAACTGTTGAAATAAAATAATATGACAATACATAAAGTAAAGCTATATGAACAGTTACTTCTTTCAAATAATGTAAGCTCTGACAATGATAAATTTTATTAATGACTGAATTAAAAAATGATCAATAATTCAGTCCCCAGATGAAGAAGCAATCTATGGAACTGGAACTCATTATCATGAACCCAACCAGTTTATCACAAAGGTCAGTTACTTTATGAAAACTTTATGGAAAAATAACAATAAACATTTACTGATAGCCTGTTGCATGTACTGCTTTCTAAAACACCATAAACCATGGAAGCATTTTGCCTGACAACAGATCCTGTTTATCATTTTATTAGGCTTTAAAGGCTGGTTTTCTCTAGCGATGGAGTTGGAATCGTAGTCGGAGTTGTAAGAGACCTTATGACCTAGTGAAATCAGAGTCATAAGTGGAGTCATAAGCTTGAGGGAATTGGAGTTGGAAGAATCAGAACGTTTCCATTTCTTCTGATTCCATTTATGACTCCGTCGCTTATGATACAGTGAAAACTAGGTTGTCAGAGTGGGAAGCAGAAGCGGAAGAACCTGCCGATCGCAAGGCCTGAAGTCAAACATTGTCATTGGTTTATTCTTCTGCCTCTGCTTGCGACTCCGACAATGCAGTTTCACTCGATCTTAAGCGACGGAGTCGTAAGTAGTTTAATCAGTGTTCTGCTTCCGATTCCATCGGTATGATTTTCACTAGATGGTATTGCGCTACACTTCTGATTACAACTCTGACTACAACTCTGTCGTCAGTGAAAACCAGCCTTAACAGTTTGTCTTCTCTGGGTGCTACTTTAAATTGCTAAGGAGTATCAGTTTCAATTTGGAACTGCAAATGACAAGCCTTTTGATAGTCAGGTCATTAAGTATAATTGCTATTTATATTCATCTTGTTACTTGTAAGATGCCTGATACAGAGGACATACATCTTAACCTCCTGAAAGTAGGCCCCCTTGCAGTTAAAAAGAAGTTAATGTCCTCTCAGGCATCCTCTCAGGCATGAGAGATGTCCATTAGCAATGTTGCGACTTTTGGGAGTAATAATCATAATAAAAAATTAATAAATGCAGAAATACTTGTGATGTTCTCTATCAGCAACATGGACTGTTGATATGAACTGACATTCCATGATGATACATAAGCAATTTGTTATTCTTGAACAAATATCCTAATTTTTGTAATCTCAAAGTAGCTGGAACAATGTGCAGTTTTTGTGATGTAGCATTATAATCACTGAAATGGAAGAAAGGAAGAAGCTGACGCTGTATATAGTTGCACCTTCAGCATGGCCATGAGCAGTCCCATTTTTTCTTAGTTCATTGAAACAAGTGAGAAGAAAAATAATTATGGCTATGCAATCTGGTGAAGAAGTGCCTCTTGGATGGCCCCAGATTTCACTAATGCCATTTTTGGCTTGCTTAGTTTACTAAGAGGGACTGTAGGTCACTGTTGATGGTCTAGCATATGGTGAATTAGTTGGGGTGTTAACAAGATCATTGTATGTTTTCACATGCCAATATCCAGGCTGCTTGCAGAGCATTATGGGATTATGAAGCTCAAAATCCAGATGAGATGTCTTTTTGTCGTGGTGCCTTCATCACTAATGTTAGCAAGGAGGATGGGGGATGGTAAGTTTTTCTAGTTCCCTCCTAGTATAGCACAAAATAGAAGTTAAATTTCTAAAATTCTTTTATCAACTAAATATAGATATATTCCTAGTCACTTATGCTGCAGAAACCAGGATAACCTCTGGCCTGATGGGCCACTTGGTTCATATGCAGACTTTACCTTACCTTCTCCATATATAACAAATCAATGATCAATGATCAATGGTATCAGTGACTAATTAGTGAGTAATCAACTGATTATTCATAGATTATTGATAAGGCTGTGCTCTAAGCAAAATTGCAAGGTGCCCAGGGGTTCTTATGTAAGAAATCTTGGGACGTGCCAAGCTCTAACAAGCTTTCATATTAGAATGAAGTTAAGCAAGTCACCCAAACACAAAACTTGGTTGCCTGAGGCACGTAGCTCTGCCAGACCACAGCCCTAATAATTAATGAGTAATCAGCAACTTATGGTATGAATCTGTTATTCAACTGCAGTTAATATCGTCCATATAACTTGGAAAACAAATACAAATGTACAACAACATTTTATAGTTTTTTGTACAGTAAAAAGCCTGCTTTACAGGTTGGCATGCATTACGCAAAACTGTCACACTTGCTCTTTTGCGGATAACTTAACTGACTGCAGAAATTGGATAGTAAATCTCATAAATAAGAACCTCTTCTGATAATTATACTAATGGCCCTGTACTGTAGTTTGTTCTACTTAACTAACCAACAAAATTCTAAGGACATGAATGTGAATGAATGCCAATACATAATCTCGAGACACATATGTCATATTGTTAAGCCTTCCTTTTATAGAACAGTTTGGCACCAAATTCAGCAACCTTTCTGCAGGGAAATAATCTGGAAATCACATGATTCATTAAAGTAAGTCTTTGGTTTGTTCTTGATTGAAATAAGGTGGATTGGTGATTATGGAGGACAAAAACAGAAGTTTTTTCCAGCTAATTATTGTGAAGAGATAAACTATGTGGCAGAGGAAGAGCAAGATGTCAATGAAGATGAGATGAATGGTGAAGATGACACCTCTGAGGTTAGGAAGTGTAGCTTTCAAGTCTTATTTTCATACTGTACAGTAAACACTGGTGTACATGTATAAGCCACACACAAAGATAAACCACACTCCGTGTTTGGCAACTTAAATTTGGGAAAAAAATTTTGGGGTGAATTTAAAATAAATCAAAAGGGGAGTCTTGAGAAAGATGTCTTACATGTACACGCATCATTCTTCAAGTTTCTCGAAGGTGTTTCTGTCACTGGGACGGACTTTTTCATTTGAGCTGAACATTATTAATGTTTCAAATTATTATGTGTCACCAGACCATGATAAAATGCTTTTGTACTTGAGTTAGCCTTTTTGCATTTGACATACATACATACATACATACATTTTTATTAATCCTAAAAGTACATTCGCTTGGAAGGCAGTAACAGACTCAGCATTAACAGTAGAATTGGGAAGGTCATTCCAAAGGGGGTTAACAAGTGGGAAAAAGGAAAACTTATATGCACTGGTGTGAGCAAAAATATGTCTGAACTTATAAGGATGGTTAGAGTGATTGCTTCCGTGGGCTAAGATAAGACGACAGATGTTGGAAATGTTAAGTGAATCCGGTTTTGCACAGCTTTATACATAATGGTAGTGGTGCTTACATGTAGATATCGACGGACTTCAAGAGTGTCCCAGCCCAGCGAGTGCTGCATAGAAGTTACGCTTGAAAACTGTGAAAAATCAGAAAGGACAAATCTTATAGTGCAGTGTTGAACAGCCTCCAACGCTTTTATGTGCTGTTTTTCAAAAGGACTCCAGGCAGCTGAGGCATATTCTACATGAGGTCTCACAAGAGAATTGAATACTTGGGTCTTAACATACTGGCTACTTCCCGAAAAATTTCTACATAGTAGACCCAGTATTTTCATAGCTTTGTGTTTAACAGATTTACAAGATGGCATGGTAGTATCAGTTCCAATATCTTGACCTGTCTGTCTTAATTATTGCTCTGTTATCTCACTTGTAGAATCAAGAAGTGTCCCCATTAGGTGATCTTCAGAAAGGAAGTATTGATCTCCAGGGGTGTATCGTTGGTATGTTTATTATCAAACATTCCACTCTATTTAGTGACACATAAGGTACTGGGATGTATTAAATGTGACCCTCCAAGGGAAAACGAACACTAAGGATTATCCGTTAAACGTTAGAAAACTAACGGATTGTTAACGGATTGCTAACGGCTTTGAAGTCGTCCTAACGCTTTGTACTAACGTTCTGACGCTTGGCCCTAACCTTCTAACGGTTTGTCTTAACGCTCTAACGGTTTGTTCTAACGCTCTAACGGTTTGTCTTAACGCTCTAACGGTTTGTTCTAACGCTCTAACGGTTTGTTCTAATGCTCCAACAGTTTGCGTTATTAAACGTTCTGACGGTTTGTCCTGAGGTTCTAGTGACTGATCACCACTTTCGAGGAGAACCACTTCTAACGGATCGTTAGTTGTGGATGATGTGAATGAAATCATATATTATGAACTGTGGAAATTGAATCAGAATGAATCGAATCGGTTCGTTTTTAGACTTTTTTGCGGTCATGTAGTATCTCTCACCGTTTAATAAATGTTTACATATTCTGACCATTTACTTTTCATTTCTGTTTGCATTCTTCGCAACAGTTTGTCTGTAACGAAACAAGTGAGAGACGGAGTCGTAAACGAGCAAAAAAGCAATACCAGACCACCATCGATAAACAATTCACTGTGCAGCTGACAGTCAAGGCGTCTTTTGTTGTTGTCTTGCAGGGATTGCCTAACGAACGCATACGGCTAACGCTCATCATAATCAGAGTTCTCTGTAAGCTCCGGCGACGGCGACCGGTGAAATTCGCAGAAATTTGGCGTCTAGTCATCCTTGGTGCGCCAGCTACTCAAAGTAAACAACTTACGAATAATTTTTATTTGTAACAATGTGAGCCTGAGCGTCATAAAACTAAGCACAAATACTATATGTCTTGTTTTCTTGTCAACAAATGCCTAGCGATCAAAAAATACAACTGTTATAGCTGTAAGATAAAGATTTCTGAAATCACTTGGGTCGTGAGAATTGCTGCAAAAACGTGATGCGGGCACCGAGCCATGACGGCAGCAGCCGCATGCAGCACTGAAATATTTGACAGCCGGGGTTAAAGGTCACTTTTTCCTCTGAACATGAAGCGATTAAAAATCGCTGCTGAGTGCCTGGAACAAATTGAAAAGAAATAGATGAATTTTTTTTTCAATTCAAAAGAAATTTCTTCCAGCACACGGCGTCAAAAAAAAAAATGCATCTCCAGTTGATTGACACTTCATGTTCACAACTTCACAAGCTTTATGCAAATTTCTTTGTAATAAATGTGATGAACTGAAGCCAACAGTCATATCAAAGTAATTGACCCGCTTGAAAGTTAAAATAACTAGCGTTTTAAACAAAATATTTCACCTTTTCAATCAATTTTGCACATCTTGTAGAACCAGATAAAGATTTTTGTTAGTCACGATGCCACAAATTCACGCTCGGCGGCACATTCCGAATAAAAACAATCACTCTATGAACAACTATGCTTGTGAATTACTCATCTGTAAATGGCGCCTCATGAACACTTTTGTAACGAAATTCAGCATTTAAGATAGAGTATTTGGTCTCCGAGTATTTTGCCGTTTCAATCGACTTTGTGCGTCTTGTAGACCCCGAAAGAGACATCACATTGCCTGTCGTGATGCCACAAATTCACGCTCGTGATCGGTGGCACATTCCAAATAAACTTCACTCTATGAACTATGCTCGTGAATTACCCATCAATAAATGGTGCATCAGGAACACTTTTGTGAAGAAATTCAGCGTTTAAGACAGTCTTTCGAGTTTCGTTTATTAGAAACTGTCTGCCAATCGAATGTTGTCCCTCAGTTTTCTGACGAGAAAAGATCATCAAACTAACGGATTCATGAAAACGGATATGGCTAACGCTCTAACGGGCAAGCATGGGTGCTAACAGATTGACAAACGCTACTAACGGACATGACTAATGCCCTAACGGGCAAGGGCCACCTGCTAACGGATTGACTAACGCTACTAACGGTTTTATCAAATGATTCTAACAGATGACTAACGGATAGCTAACGTTTTAGCCTGTTTAACGGAAGATCGTTAGTGTACGTTTTCCCGTGGAGGGTCACAAATAACTTCAGCATTTTAGTGGGTGTTCAGTTCTAACAAGCACTGATCTGAATCTCTTTGTAATGATATGAACCTTCTGAGATTGGTTAAGGTTATGCCAAACTTTCACTGGGCTACGAACTAAATATGTTCATCCTTATATGCAGTTTTATTTTATCGAGAAAAAGACGAAAAACCTTTTACAAGATTGTTATGATTAGGTGTTAAAAATACCCTCCGCACTGACAGATGTCGGCATGGGTCAGTTTGCCACAACAATGGGTCATGACAACTTGAAATAAACAGACGTCTATGTTGCAGTGAAATTGTCCAAGAAGCGAAAAACTGCTACTTAGAGCTTTAGTAAGTAAGTAAACAGGTTTTTAGTTAAAATGCCGTGATTATTTCTTTTACTAAGAAGATTTCATTGGCGGCATTGGTATTAGTGTTTGAGTTTAGACTTCTTCGTTCTCCAGACATTTTCTGAAACCATGCCGGGCTCGTGAAGCCAAAAAGAGGGAATCTCGAGGTGTACATCGTCTACATCTACATCTGTGTTTGACACTCTCGCTGTGGAAGTTTCGGAATTGCGCCCTTTCTCCAGCAATTTCGTGCAACTAGCACTTGTTGTATTTTGACCTTCAGCTTCATTGGCGGGACTAGTACTGTGCTCGAGTTCCTTCAACCATTCTTCTTAATTTAAAACAATGCGATCTGCGGTCACTCAGATCAGGAGTTAAAGATCTTGTTCGACGCTGAACCTGCTTGTTCCAGCAGTTTTTCACCTCTTCGGCTTCTTTGGAGATGAAATAGGCAAGAAGTTTTCTTGTGGGTTGTCCCCCTGACATAAAGAAAATTTGACAAGAGTGAAAGCTAACTTGGAATGAAACAACCAGATTGGGTGAATTTTAATTAGAGCTGTAAGAGGTTTAATGAGATTCAAAAATAGTTTTTCTCTTTATCGTAAAAAGTAAAAAGGTTTTTTGCTCCAGTCTTTTTGCAAATTATTTTTCTCAGTCTAATCAATTTGAACAGCGAAAAATATATTTTTTGCAATTTTCATAAAAATCCACCTACCATGATACTTTAAGGAAACATTTCCCAAAAATGAAAATAACATATTAAAATGTGCACAAGTTATCAAGAAAAAGAGATTTTTGTTGACTAGCAGCAAATCATTTATACATGTTGGTGAATTAACTTTTATTTTAGATACTTTCTCATGGCCGCCTCTTATGCAAAATGTTTTGCAAATTGTATGGTAGTGGAACTTGACCAACCTATAAAAAGATAACCAATTAAAATACAAGAAAATGCTGACACACTTTGAGAGATTGATACTGTTGGTGTGAGTCAAGTTAACCCTTTAAATTTTTTCTTTTATATTATCGTTCGCCGGCGAACGATAACTTTATTACCATGTTATGGAAAAAGAAAATACGTTTTCAAGTTGATCACACAGTCTCGACTGTGACAAGACCTCGCTTTTTTTATTAGAGCATAATTAAGGAAGAGACTATTAAAAAATGTGTCAACTGTATCTCAAACAAGTTTGTGATCTTGCACATTGCAAAATATGCTAATTAAGCTTATCAAATCTGTCAACTTCAAAGAAGCACATATTGAAAACCATTTAATGCATTTAACTGAAACTTTTGCAGTCAAGTTGTTACACATCCTTGTTTTAGATGTGAGTCCTAAAGAGGTCCTAGCTTGTATTCTCTTGATTTAATTAACAGAAGTAATTAAATTTTCTAGGTTAAATGTAACCAAAAATGCACATTTATGACATCACAAATCCACAGGGGTTCTTCTGTCAATCAAAAGCAGATGTGAAATGCAAACAGCATTTGGTACCCTTAAAAGCCATGTATAATTTGCCAAGCTTTCTATTATTTTGTCTGCTTCCATACCAGTGACAACTTGCCACTGTATGAAAGCCCTCAAAAAAAAAAATGTTTAAGGGTTAAATTGGTTATTTTTTCCTGCATTTTTTAAGATTACACATCAGGTAAACCAGGACAGAAGCATGTTGTTCAAATTGCCAAACGGGATGGAAAGATTTTACTAGAAGCAGCAGCAGAATCCCAAGAGGTATACAGTATGTAATCACCTTTATTTTCCTTTACTGTCATCAAATGCATTCTGACGTTTTTTTTTCCCCTTATTGTAGGATTTAAATGAATGGTTACAAGTACTTCATCAAATGGCAGAAGCAAGGGAAGCAATGGTACAAAGAATGGTACGGCAATCTAACCTGAGTCAAGAGCTCTCTGACTTGGTTGTTTACTGTCAGCCAGTACCATTTGATATTGAAAGTAGGTTGTTTTACTGGCATGATAAATTACAGCAAAACAGACACTTGATTGAGTAGTAGTTATAAATGCAGGCTATAATTTACATACCGGTAATGTATTATGTTGCAAAAGCACTGTATTAATTCTGTAATTCCCTGGTGTCTTGCACTAGACCAAGTATATATCCAATGACTAGATTTTCTGTGCTTTTCCTCTTCTTGTACTTTACAGACTTTTTGACTAACAAAGCAATTATCTTAAACTGTCCCCAGTATACTTTTTCCAAGCTTCTTGTTGTTAATTGTTCTCTTTTAACTCAAAAAACAGACAATGCATATAAAAATCAATAGCTTTCTGAAGATTCTATCACAAGAAGTTACATTCAGGGTTATATGATAATAATTAGAAAATAGTCCCAAGAAAAAAGGCACACTTATTGGTTTAAAATCATGTTTCTATTAAAGTGCACCTAACCCCAAAAACTTTTTTTCGCTAAAACAATAAAGCTTATTTTGTGGAGTAATTAGCCGCAAAAATTTTTCGATTTGGTTAAATCTTTGATTTTCTATGGCTCGTCAAAGTACGTGAAATTGCCGCCATTTTGGTCCACGACCGAGTTTAACGGAGAATGGGCGAGGGCCGGATGTGACGTCAGATTGAGAACACGATGATTCTGAGATTCGCATATTTACTTGTTTCTGTGGGAAAGGCTGGAAAAGTTGTTCGAAAAAAATGCTAGCCAGGTGCGCTGTAGTGTGATGTAGCAACACAACAAACTTACAGGAGGTACTCCGTTTTATGCCATACCGTTTTATGGAGAGATGTCCTGAAGAGAAGAAACGTACAAAGTGATGGCTCGATTCGTGCAAAGTGATAGCCGTCTGAGAGTTCGTGATCTGTTCCATAAAGTATTTCAAACCAGATGATCTCGCTCGATGCCTGGATTTTCAGAGAGAGGAAGGGATTTTGCTGACTCAGTGACTTAAGCGAGACGAATTTAGAATAACCGTCCATCGATTCATGCAGCCGTTGTTGCATCTGATCTGAGAAACAACAGCAGTCAGTCGGCACAGCCGACAGATAATTTTGTATTTGCCCACTACTAATCTTAAAACTCCATTTCTGAAGCCATACAGGTTTAATTCCTGGATATTCAGTAACACACTTTAAGGTAACATCAGCACCAATATTTTCAAGAACAAGATCACTCTTCTTTGAGTCTTGACAACCTTCTAACTCACTTTAATATAATAATAACAACAATAACATTCGCTGATGTTTTGAAGGGAAGCGACGCTACAATTTCCACACTCGCAGGAAAAGAACACAAACATTGTGTCATGGGATAATCATTTTGGTCTACGTTGAACGAGTGAAGTTAAAATAATTTGAGAAAGTTAACGCACTTGACTTTTATTTATACGAAAGTATGTTAATGCGAGATCGAAGAATGCGCGAATTTAGTAAATATACGCACCACACGCTACAGTCTCTTTGACTTCTGCATATCATTGCCTTCAGGTCTGTCCATCAGAGCTCACTCTAGTTCTTTGTCAGCATCCACCTCATTTGTCTATCCATTCTTCGTTGGCCAGAGAGTTGTCAGCATATAAATCAGCTCGGCCATCATCATTTAACTATTCACTTTGCTTTGTTTACAAGTGCAAGTCGTCATATAATAAATTTCGGAGTCTTCTGAGTCAAAGCTCATTTCAGAATCCGACGAAGTAGAAGATATTGTTGATAAAAACAGAAATCTGTCGACTGTGGAGCCCCCAGCGAAAAACTTGTGCGGCAAAAAGGCTTCCACGCTCACACAGAGTAAGAGGCCCGACTGGGACAGCCGAAGCTTTCGTTCTCGAAGTGACGTCACGGCTTTTAGTCTCCCCAGACTCCTTATGCTCGGTCGTGAACCATACGAAACTCGGTTTCAAGGGGGCACAGAAATTCAAGGATTTAACCAAATCGAAAAATTTTTGCGGCTAATTACTCCACAAAATAAGCTTTATTGTTTTAGCGAAAAAAAATTTTTGGGGTTAGGTGCACTTTAAACATTTAGATCATGAGCTTGAGATTTCTATTGCGTCCAAGTCAACTATCATGCATAGAAATTGAGAGGGAATAATCTAGCTGTTTTAGAATAAATCTACTAGTCTTTCAAAACTTTATCTAAATCCTGCTCATAGACACTTTGAAGACGCCAAGAAGTGGTCGTCATTTTGTTAACAAGGGAACACTGTTAGGCTACTCACTATCTATCACAGATTAGATAGGGAGTAACATAGCCAATCAGATAATGGCATTCATGATAGAATGCTGTAGTAGATTTAGACTTAATCTCAATAGAAACACTAAACTACCATGTACAGTATTGGGCGAAAGTAATGCAAGCGAAATGCGTTCTTTGTTCCCCCGAACTTTCGCGCAAAAGGTCATGTAAAAGTTCGAACACAACTTCGCAGCTTTTCGAACGCATTTTCGCTGGAACAAAGAGCGATATATCCGAGAACTTTCATTGTCTCCACGGCAATTTGAGTTATTTGGCTAGCCAAGACGCAAAATTTTGCTATATGCTCAATAATAGTTTAGCAGTGTTCAGGTAACTCCTCTATGTGATCGACTGGTTATGTAACTTACACGAAATATATCTTTGTTTTTCATTCATGACTGTGCTTTCAATTGAAGCGGATAACTTACGAGTGGTAATTTTCAACTGTTGGATGTGTAAACAAGTCACACAGCTAACATACAAAGGGTAGAAATGCTATTTGCGAAGAGTTTTAAGTAATTTGCTGGCTTGGCTCAAGTTGAGAAACGGTGCCACGTAACAGATTTCTGAATGACTTACCATTCTCGTAAGGTCCTCTGTTTGTGATAATTGAGCAGTTAAAATGAAAAACAGAAATTATTAAAGGCAACACTGGCACACTCCGACGAAATGTCTGGATGCCACTGTAAACCTTGGTGATAACTGAGCAGTTAAAATGAAAAACAGAAATTATTAAAGGCAACAGTGGCACACTCCGACGAAACGTCTGGATGCCACTGTAAACCTTTGTGATAATTGAGTTGTTAAAATGAAAAACGGAAATTGCTAAAGAAAAAATACTGGGCTCTGTGAATTTTTGCGAAACATTTTGACGAATATCTGAAGGTTGGGGAAACGCACAGGCCTAGAACTTATTTATTTATCTTCTATAAAATCACAATTTCTGAGCTTCTTCTACCAGATTGTTTTCGATTCATTTTGCGTGACAGTGAAAACGATCTATTCTCTTCTTTGGTCTCCCGTGTCCCCCGTTGGTAATGGGGAGGGGGCGGCTGACATGCACAGATTACAGTGGTCTTTGTTTTGAGTACTTTGTATGATGCAAGAAAAAAAGGAGGAGAAAATAATATGAAAACACGCAACGTTTCGAAAAGCTGTTAAAGCAAAAGCCAGCGACTCAAAAATCGGATCCCTTGAAAATATACGATAAACACGATTTTACGACTTTCTTTTATTCATGAATTGACTGAAATTTTAAGCGGACAACAAACTCTTAAAGCTTACCTTTTTGCCGTTGCTTCTTGGAGGTGCTAGTAAGAAATAACCAGTATCTTCATCCACATTTTGGGAGAACACAACTGATAAGGTTGTTGGCATCTCCAAACGGCGATTCGCTGTGGCCTTTGCAACAGGGGTCGAAATCCCTGCCACGTGAGTGAGCGCACCATCGGTTTGTTGTTGTTGTTTAATATTGACTCAGTCAATCAAAATACTGTGATCAAGGCTTCTTAGTAGCCTCTTAACCTCTCAAATGCATTTTCTTAAGATACACCAGAATCTGGTGAATGGCGAAGAAATGTCCCAAGTGACAAAGCCATTTCATCTTCTAAGGAAGGCATCCCTTCAAACGTGGCACCATCAACTGTGTGAAGAGTGCTGCGCTTTACCCTCACGACACTGTCTGAAAAGCGCGCCGGTAACTCATTATGAGAGAAATATTTTGCCGCACTCTCGCCACAAACTTTTCTACCAAGAACTTACCACGTTTGGTTAGGATCTAACAGCCGAGCACTTTCGACCCGAGAGAAGGGCAAAGATCCCGGCCTCGGAGTCATTTAACTGCGCGAACTGCAAAAATTTGACCTTCGACTCATTCTTGCCAAGTTACTGAGATATGTGAGTCATGAGATACATCAATCATCAATCTTTCATTTGATCTAATTTCTATTTTAATCCTATTTGATCCCGGCTTCCTCTCTTTGTTGACAGAATTCAATCACGTAGTAAACCGCAACTTAATTAATTCGGAAATCAGGTACTTGCAGTCCAGACATACCTGGGTTCGTCATGGAAAGCGCATAACCTTACTTGAAGTGTGTTGCCTGCTCACTATTCACAATGCGTCCCTTTGGTAACAAACAACACCACCTTCACGGGGACTGGGGTGAGCAGGAAAAATCGTTTTGTTTTATACAACTTACATGGCGTTTGCGCAAAAGCTTATCGTTCGAATCAACTTGTTTAAAAAACAATCAGTATTGCTTTTTACTTTGGGATCAAGCCCACTCTTAAGTACTTCTTGGAGACTAAAAAGGTAAGTTTTTAACAGTAGTTGATCAATTAATTTACAACTTGAATAACGAAGCGCACTTTCGCCAAGTTTCATGTCAGCGCAACAGAGAAATCGAGAAGCAAGTTTCATGCTTTCTTCACTGCAAACTTTGCTCGAAAGCACTCAAATCTTCCTAGGAAAGTTCGCAACAAACTTTCACGAGGAGCGAATTGTCGCGCGAAAGATCGCAGCAAACTACCGTGCACCGTGAAATATGGCTTGAAAGATCAGGCCGTTCCAAACAATAGGTGTCGCGAAAATGCGGTGAACTATCGCGATTTGTCGAGGAAATGTCGCGTGGAGCAAAATTTCTTCGTAAAGCTCCGAAAGCCAGGAATTTCGACAAAATTTGTTTGCATTACTTTTGCACAATACTGTAGCACAAGCTGTAGATGCAATGATGACGGGAGCAAAGAGAATTTACATTATGATGATCAAGTAAACAAGTTTTTTTGTCATGGTATTTTCTAAAAGAAATAGAAAACATGTGCTCTGTGTTTCTGTCGAGCTACATATGTAAAACACTTGGTAAAGTTTGGGAGAACTCGATAAGGGTGTGGAAATGCTCACCCAACGGCTCATGTTCCCGTAGTATTTCTCATTCTCCCAAAAACTTTGTGTTTCCATAATTTGGTAGAACACAGTACATGTTTTGTATTTGTCAAATGCTGATAAAAAAAAAACATTGTTGCGGTGTATGAAATTGTTAGCTTTTGAACTGATTATCATAATCTAGTTTCTTAACTTACTCTCTCCCTTTGTCTTTATCTTGAAGATGTGTCTGGCAAACACTATGAGATGTCTTCATTCCCTGAAACTAGACTTGAGAAATTCATAAGCAAGAAGTGGAGTAAAGAATTTATCAAGTATCCTTTCATGTTTATTATTATTGATCCCAGCTAAGTAAAGTTGTATTTAAATTGGAAAATAACTATACATAACACTTTGAATGTTGTTCCTCCGACATCTCAAACAACACAGTTGCAGATACCTGGAAAGAGAAAAACTACAGGCAAAGATTATTGAGACATGTTAGATTATTGAGACATGTTTCAACACTGTCTCTAGACATTCCAAACTTAATCATGTGTGGGATAGTGAGTGATTGAGCACTGAAAACTGTTTCAGTTTTACTTTAATGAGTAACTTTGAACTTCATACCAGTTGGTGTATTGTGAGTCATGTTTTCAAACAGGCAATTATTCAGTCAATATGAGTCTAAACAACAGGGTATTATATAGAGGATATTACATGCCTGCACATGGATATGAATTTTATCTTCGAGTGTTCAACTCGATATCTCACGCGTGAGCGCAGCAAAAGAATGAGATTTAGAGTTGAACAGGAGAAGATAAAATTCAAATCTGCAAGCAGGGTGTAATATTCTGTTTATTATATAAACATACTAATGATGATGTTTTTGACAATTTTCCGAAGATTTCCGACCACTTTCCGAAGATTTACGAAGATTTTCCAAAATTGTTCCAAAGGAACGACGAGTGTTCCTAACCTTTTTCGGACATTTTCCGAAGACTTCCAAAGATAACCGAAGATTTCCGAGGAGGGACTGATAATGTTTCGATCATACGGCAACATATCTAAGTTCTTTTTGAGGGATTATGTAACCATAGCAATGGTAATCATTTTAGTAGCTATGGCAACACTAATATCCTCACATGTGAAAGATAAAAATAGTATCTTCACCGCGTGCGATGAAGATATGATTTTTTAGTAAAAGGAAAACTCCTGGTATTTCACAAGTGTTTATGTAATAAACAAGTATTATATGCTTTAACAACAGTGAAGATATCATCGAAAACAGTTCAGCAGAGTGTATCCAAGAGGGAGCAGAATAGATTCCTCAAATTACGACCCACTTATGATGTGGAACCATGGGGTGCAGCTCTGTGCTCTTAATTATCAAACACCAGGTAAATTAATACTATGGCATGGCTTCACACTCCAAGTGTATCACATGTTGCTATTTATTTATTTATTTATTTATTTATTATTTATTTATTTATTTATTTATTTATTTATTTATTTAGTACATTGTATAGAGAGAGTTAATTAAAAAATGCATCATAATCAAAAAAAGAAAATTTTAAAAAAATAACTATACTGTGTTATCACATGACCTTTGTCATGCAGTTTGAAATAAATGAGCACAAGTTTTCAAAGGCCACAATGTTTGTTGTCTTTGAAAAAGTTACAAGTGCTCATTTATTTCAAAGTACACAATCCTATCATGTGATTACTTGTAAATAATACACCCCAAAAAGGATTATTAGTTAGGCACCATGCAGAAAAACACATTTGTAAAACTTCCAGTAAATTAAGTTGGAAAATCTTGAGCAAACCCCTGATGATCTTTGGCAATCTTTAGATGTTTTTTTTTTTTGAAATCTTCAGATTGGTTCAGGTATTCTAAAGTTGGGTGTTCAAAATTGTTTATGTGATATTCATTGGTTCTGGTTGTCCTTGGAGGTTTTTGGAAAAATAATGTCTATTAATTATTATCTTCAGCCATCTTTGGAAGACCTAGGGTGAGCTTCCACCTCCTTTGACATACCTCTGATGACCGTTGGTAGATTTTGCATCATTGTACTACCTGCAACAATCTCTTGTTATTTGCACTCATATTACAACTTTGCTGTAGTGTTACATTTTTGCACTGATGTTTCCGTTGAACTGCTGTGTTCTTAGTCAAATTGGGTAGTTTTTCCAAGTTTCTTCAATATACCATATTTTTTAATTTTCTAGCTAAGGGGCATTTAAGAGTTTTTTATGGTATATTATAATAAGTAAAAAATACATAGAGGATATTACATGGTGGCGAGAAGATATAAATTTTATGTTTGAGTGGCAAGAGATATTGTTCTTGTCACGAGAACATAAAATTTATATCTTCTCGCCACCATGTAATATCCTCTATGTATTTTTTACTTATTATAATATACCATAAAAAACTCTTAAATGCCCCTTAGCTAGAAAATTAAAAAATATGGTATATTGAAGAAACTTGGAAAAACTACCCAATTTGACTAAGAACACAGCAGTTCAACGGAAACATCAGTGCAAAAATGTAACACTACAGCAAAGTTGTAATATGAGTGCAAATAACAAGAGATTGTTGCAGGTAGTACAATGATGCAAAATCTACCAACGGTCATCAGAGGTATGTCAAAGGAGGTGGAAGCTCACCCTAGGTCTTCCAAAGATGGCTGAAGATAATAATTAATAGACATTATTTTTCCAAAAACCTCCAAGGACAACCAGAACCAATGAATATCACATAAACAATTTTGAACACCCAACTTTAGAATACCTGAACCAATCTGAAGATTTCAAAAAAAAAAAACATCTAAAGATTGCCAAAGATCATCAGGGGTTTGCTCAAGATTTTCCAACTTAATTTACTGGAAGTTTTACAAATGTGTTTTTCTGCATGGTGCCTAACTAATAATCCTTTTTGGGGTGTATTATTTACAAGTAATCACATGATAGGATTGTGTACTTTGAAATAAATGAGCACTTGTAACTTTTTCAAAGACAACAAACATTGTGGCCTTTGAAAACTTGTGCTCATTTATTTCAAACTGCATGACAAAGGTCATGTGATAACACAGTATAGTTATTTTTTTAAAATTTTCTTTTTTTGATTATGATGCATTTTTTAATTAACTCTCTCTATACAATGTACTAAATAAATAAATAAATAAATAAATAAATAAATAAATAATAAATAAATAAATAAATAAATAAATAGCAACATGTGATACACTTGGAGTGTGAAGCCATGCCATAGTATTAATTTACCTGGTGTTTGATAATTAAGAGCACAGAGCTGCACCCCATGGTTCCACATCATAAGTGGGTCGTAATTTGAGGAATCTATTCTGCTCCCTCTTGGATACACTCTGCTGAACTGTTTTCGATGATATCTTCACTGTTGTTAAAGCATATAATACTTGTTTATTACATAAACACTTGTGAAATACCAGGAGTTTTCCTTTTACTAAAAAATCATATCTTCATCGCACGCGGTGAAGATACTATTTTTATCTTTCACATGTGAGGATATTAGTGTTGCCATAGCTACTAAAATGATTACCATTGCTATGGTTACATAATCCCTCAAAAAGAACTTAGATATGTTGCCGTATGATCGAAACATTATCAGTCCCTCCTCGGAAATCTTCGGTTATCTTTGGAAGTCTTCGGAAAATGTCCGAAAAAGGTTAGGAACACTCGTCGTTCCTTTGGAACAATTTTGGAAAATCTTCGTAAATCTTCGGAAAGTGGTCGGAAATCTTCGGAAAATTGTCAAAAACATCATCATTAGTATGTTTATATAATAAACAGAATATTACACCCTGCTTGCAGATTTGAATTTTATCTTCTCCTGTTCAACTCTAAATCTCATTCTTTTGCTGCGCTCACGCGTGAGATATCGAGTTGAACACTCGAAGATAAAATTCATATCCATGTGCAGGCATGTAATATCCTCTATATAATACCCTGTTGTTTAGACTCATATTGACTGAATAATTGCCTGTTTGAAAACATGACTCACAATACACCAACTGGTATGAAGTTCAAAGTTACTCATTAAAGTAAAACTGAAACAGTTTTCAGTGCTCAATCACTCACTATCCCACACATGATTAAGTTTGCAATGTCTAGAGACAGTGTTGAAACATGTCTCAATAATCTAACATGTCTCAATAATCTTTGCCTGTAGTTTTTCTCTTTCCAGGTATCTGCAACTGTGTTGTTTGAGATGTCGGAGGAACAACATTCAAAGTGTTATGTATAGTTATTTTCCAATTTAAATACAACTTTACTTAGCTGGGATCAATAATAATAAACATGAAAGGATACTTGATAAATTCTTTACTCCACTTCTTGCTTATGAATTTCTCAAGTCTAGTTTCAGGGAATGAAGACATCTCATAGTGTTTGCCAGACACATCTTCAAGATAAAGACAAAGGGAGAGAGTAAGTTAAGAAACTAGATTATGATAATCAGTTCAAAAGCTAACAATTTCATACACCGCAACAATGTTTTTTTTTTATCAGCATTTGACAAATACAAAACATGTACTGTGTTCTACCAAATTATGGAAACACAAAGTTTTTGGGAGAATGAGAAATACTACGGGAACATGAGCCGTTGGGTGAGCATTTCCACACCCTTATCGAGTTCTCCCAAACTTTACCAAGTGTTTTACATATGTAGCTCGACAGAAACACAGAGCACATGTTTTCTATTTCTTTTAGAAAATACCATGACAAAAAAACTTGTTTACTTGATCATCATAATGTAAATTCTCTTTGCTCCCGTCATCATTGCATCTACAGCTTGTGCTACAGTATTGTGCAAAAGTAATGCAAACAAATTTTGTCGAAATTCCTGGCTTTCGGAGCTTTACGAAGAAATTTTGCTCCACGCGACATTTCCTCGACAAATCGCGATAGTTCACCGCATTTTCGCGACACCTATTGTTTGGAACGGCCTGATCTTTCAAGCCATATTTCACGGTGCACGGTAGTTTGCTGCGATCTTTCGCGCGACAATTCGCTCCTCGTGAAAGTTTGTTGCGAACTTTCCTAGGAAGATTTGAGTGCTTTCGAGCAAAGTTTGCAGTGAAGAAAGCATGAAACTTGCTTCTCGATTTCTCTGTTGCGCTGACGTGAAACTTGGCGAAAGTGCGCTTCGTTATTCAAGTTGTAAATTAATTGATCAACTACTGTTAAAAACTTACCTTTTTAGTCTCCAAGAAGTACTTAAGAGTGGGCTTGATCCCAAAGTAAAAAGCAATACTGATTGTTTTTTAAACAAGTTGATTCGAACGATAAGCTTTTGCGCAAACGCCATGTAAGTTGTATAAAACAAAACGATTTTTCCTGCTCACCCCAGTCCCCGTGAAGGTGGTGTTGTTTGTTACCAAAGGGACGCATTGTGAATAGTGAGCAGGCAACACACTTCAAGTAAGGTTATGCGCTTTCCATGACGAACCCAGGTATGTCTGGACTGCAAGTACCTGATTTCCGAATTAATTAAGTTGCGGTTTACTACGTGATTGAATTCTGTCAACAAAGAGAGGAAGCCGGGATCAAATAGGATTAAAATAGAAATTAGATCAAATGAAAGATTGATGATTGATGTATCTCATGACTCACATATCTCAGTAACTTGGCAAGAATGAGTCGAAGGTCAAATTTTTGCAGTTCGCGCAGTTAAATGACTCCGAGGCCGGGATCTTTGCCCTTCTCTCGGGTCGAAAGTGCTCGGCTGTTAGATCCTAACCAAACGTGGTAAGTTCTTGGTAGAAAAGTTTGTGGCGAGAGTGCGGCAAAATATTTCTCTCATAATGAGTTACCGGCGCGCTTTTCAGACAGTGTCGTGAGGGTAAAGCGCAGCACTCTTCACACAGTTGATGGTGCCACGTTTGAAGGGATGCCTTCCTTAGAAGATGAAATGGCTTTGTCACTTGGGACATTTCTTCGCCATTCACCAGATTCTGGTGTATCTTAAGAAAATGCATTTGAGAGGTTAAGAGGCTACTAAGAAGCCTTGATCACAGTATTTTGATTGACTGAGTCAATATTAAACAACAACAACAAACCGATGGTGCGCTCACTCACGTGGCAGGGATTTCGACCCCTGTTGCAAAGGCCACAGCGAATCGCCGTTTGGAGATGCCAACAACCTTATCAGTTGTGTTCTCCCAAAATGTGGATGAAGATACTGGTTATTTCTTACTAGCACCTCCAAGAAGCAACGGCAAAAAGGTAAGCTTTAAGAGTTTGTTGTCCGCTTAAAATTTCAGTCAATTCATGAATAAAAGAAAGTCGTAAAATCGTGTTTATCGTATATTTTCAAGGGATCCGATTTTTGAGTCGCTGGCTTTTGCTTTAACAGCTTTTCGAAACGTTGCGTGTTTTCATATTATTTTCTCCTCCTTTTTTTCTTGCATCATACAAAGTACTCAAAACAAAGACCACTGTAATCTGTGCATGTCAGCCGCCCCCTCCCCATTACCAACGGGGGACACGGGAGACCAAAGAAGAGAATAGATCGTTTTCACTGTCACGCAAAATGAATCGAAAACAATCTGGTAGAAGAAGCTCAGAAATTGTGATTTTATAGAAGATAAATAAATAAGTTCTAGGCCTGTGCGTTTCCCCAACCTTCAGATATTCGTCAAAATGTTTCGCAAAAATTCACAGAGCCCAGTATTTTTTCTTTAGCAATTTCCGTTTTTCATTTTAACAACTCAATTATCACAAAGGTTTACAGTGGCATCCAGACGTTTCGTCGGAGTGTGCCACTGTTGCCTTTAATAATTTCTGTTTTTCATTTTAACTGCTCAGTTATCACCAAGGTTTACAGTGGCATCCAGACATTTCGTCGGAGTGTGCCAGTGTTGCCTTTAATAATTTCTGTTTTTCATTTTAACTGCTCAATTATCACAAACAGAGGACCTTACGAGAATGGTAAGTCATTCAGAAATCTGTTACGTGGCACCGTTTCTCAACTTGAGCCAAGCCAGCAAATTACTTAAAACTCTTCGCAAATAGCATTTCTACCCTTTGTATGTTAGCTGTGTGACTTGTTTACACATCCAACAGTTGAAAATTACCACTCGTAAGTTATCCGCTTCAATTGAAAGCACAGTCATGAATGAAAAACAAAGATATATTTCGTGTAAGTTACATAACCAGTCGATCACATAGAGGAGTTACCTGAACACTGCTAAACTATTATTGAGCATATAGCAAAATTTTGCGTCTTGGCTAGCCAAATAACTCAAATTGCCGTGGAGACAATGAAAGTTCTCGGATATATCGCTCTTTGTTCCAGCGAAAATGCGTTCGAAAAGCTGCGAAGTTGTGTTCGAACTTTTACATGACCTTTTGCGCGAAAGTTCGGGGGAACAAAGAACGCATTTCGCTTGCATTACTTTCGCCCAATACTGTACATGGTAGTTTAGTGTTTCTATTGAGATTAAGTCTAAATCTACTACAGCATTCTATCATGAATGCCATTATCTGATTGGCTATGTTACTCCCTATCTAATCTGTGATAGATAGTGAGTAGCCTAACAGTGTTCCCTTGTTAACAAAATGACGACCACTTCTTGGCGTCTTCAAAGTGTCTATGAGCAGGATTTAGATAAAGTTTTGAAAGACTAGTAGATTTATTCTAAAACAGCTAGATTATTCCCTCTCAATTTCTATGCATGATAGTTGACTTGGACGCAATAGAAATCTCAAGCTCATGATCTAAATGTTTAAAGTGCACCTAACCCCAAAAATTTTTTTTCGCTAAAACAATAAAGCTTATTTTGTGGAGTAATTAGCCGCAAAAATTTTTCGATTTGGTTAAATCCTTGAATTTCTGTGCCCCCTTGAAACCGAGTTTCGTATGGTTCACGACCGAGCATAAGGAGTCTGGGGAGACTAAAAGCCGTGACGTCACTTCGAGAACGAAAGCTTCGGCTGTCCCAGTCGGGCCTCTTACTCTGTGTGAGCGTGGAAGCCTTTTTGCCGCACAAGTTTTTCGCTGGGGGCTCCACAGTCGACAGATTTCTGTTTTTATCAACAATATCTTCTACTTCGTCGGATTCTGAAATGAGCTTTGACTCAGAAGACTCCGAAATTTATTATATGACGACTTGCACTTGTAAACAAAGCAAAGTGAATAGTTAAATGATGATGGCCGAGCTGATTTATATGCTGACAACTCTCTGGCCAACGAAGAATGGATAGACAAATGAGGTGGATGCTGACAAAGAACTAGAGTGAGCTCTGATGGACAGACCTGAAGGCAATGATATGCAGAAGTCAAAGAGACTGTAGCGTGTGGTGCGTATATTTACTAAATTCGCGCATTCTTCGATCTCGCATTAACATACTTTCGTATAAATAAAAGTCAAGTGCGTTAACTTTCTCAAATTATTTTAACTTCACTCGTTCAACGTAGACCAAAATGATTATCCCATGACACAATGTTTGTGTTCTTTTCCTGCGAGTGTGGAAATTGTAGCGTCGCTTCCCTTCAAAACATCAGCGAATGTTATTGTTGTTATTATTATATTAAAGTGAGTTAGAAGGTTGTCAAGACTCAAAGAAGAGTGATCTTGTTCTTGAAAATATTGGTGCTGATGTTACCTTAAAGTGTGTTACTGAATATCCAGGAATTAAACCTGTATGGCTTCAGAAATGGAGTTTTAAGATTAGTAGTGGGCAAATACAAAATTATCTGTCGGCTGTGCCGACTGACTGCTGTTGTTTCTCAGATCAGATGCAACAACGGCTGCATGAATCGATGGACGGTTATTCTAAATTCGTCTCGCTTAAGTCACTGAGTCAGCAAAATCCCTTCCTCTCTCTGAAAATCCAGGCATCGAGCGAGATCATCTGGTTTGAAATACTTTATGGAACAGATCACGAACTCTCAGACGGCTATCACTTTGCACGAATCGAGCCATCACTTTGTACGTTTCTTCTCTTCAGGACATCTCTCCATAAAACGGTATGGCATAAAACGGAGTACCTCCTGTAAGTTTGTTGTGTTGCTACATCACACTACAGCGCACCTGGCTAGCATTTTTTTCGAACAACTTTTCCAGCCTTTCCCACAGAAACAAGTAAATATGCGAATCTCAGAATCATCGTGTTCTCGATCTGACGTCACATCCGGCCCTCGCCCATTCTCCGTTAAACTCGGTCGTGGACCAAAATGGCGGCAATTTCACGTACTTTGACGAGCCATAGAAAATCAAAGATTTAACCAAATCGAAAAATTTTTGCGGCTAATTACTCCACAAAATAAGCTTTATTGTTTTAGCGAAAAAAAGTTTTTGGGGTTAGGTGCACTTTAATAGAAACATGATTTTAAACCAATAAGTGTGCCTTTTTTCTTGGGACTATTTTCTAATTATTATCATATAACCCTGAATGTAACTTCTTGTGATAGAATCTTCAGAAAGCTATTGATTTTTATATGCATTGTCTGTTTTTTGAGTTAAAAGAGAACAATTAACAACAAGAAGCTTGGAAAAAGTATACTGGGGACAGTTTAAGATAATTGCTTTGTTAGTCAAAAAGTCTGTAAAGTACAAGAAGAGGAAAAGCACAGAAAATCTAGTCATTGGATATATACTTGGTCTAGTGCAAGACACCAGGGAATTACAGAATTAATACAGTGCTTTTGCAACATAATACATTACCGGTATGTAAATTATAGCCTGCATTTATAACTACTACTCAATCAAGTGTCTGTTTTGCTGTAATTTATCATGCCAGTAAAACAACCTACTTTCAATATCAAATGGTACTGGCTGACAGTAAACAACCAAGTCAGAGAGCTCTTGACTCAGGTTAGATTGCCGTACCATTCTTTGTACCATTGCTTCCCTTGCTTCTGCCATTTGATGAAGTACTTGTAACCATTCATTTAAATCCTACAATAAGGGGAAAAAAAAACGTCAGAATGCATTTGATGACAGTAAAGGAAAATAAAGGTGATTACATACTGTATACCTCTTGGGATTCTGCTGCTGCTTCTAGTAAAATCTTTCCATCCCGTTTGGCAATTTGAACAACATGCTTCTGTCCTGGTTTACCTGATGTGTAATCTTAAAAAATGCAGGAAAAAATAACCAATTTAACCCTTAAACATTTTTTTTTTTGAGGGCTTTCATACAGTGGCAAGTTGTCACTGGTATGGAAGCAGACAAAATAATAGAAAGCTTGGCAAATTATACATGGCTTTTAAGGGTACCAAATGCTGTTTGCATTTCACATCTGCTTTTGATTGACAGAAGAACCCCTGTGGATTTGTGATGTCATAAATGTGCATTTTTGGTTACATTTAACCTAGAAAATTTAATTACTTCTGTTAATTAAATCAAGAGAATACAAGCTAGGACCTCTTTAGGACTCACATCTAAAACAAGGATGTGTAACAACTTGACTGCAAAAGTTTCAGTTAAATGCATTAAATGGTTTTCAATATGTGCTTCTTTGAAGTTGACAGATTTGATAAGCTTAATTAGCATATTTTGCAATGTGCAAGATCACAAACTTGTTTGAGATACAGTTGACACATTTTTTAATAGTCTCTTCCTTAATTATGCTCTAATAAAAAAAGCGAGGTCTTGTCACAGTCGAGACTGTGTGATCAACTTGAAAACGTATTTTCTTTTTCCATAACATGGTAATAAAGTTATCGTTCGCCGGCGAACGATAATATAAAAGAAAAAATTTAAAGGGTTAACTTGACTCACACCAACAGTATCAATCTCTCAAAGTGTGTCAGCATTTTCTTGTATTTTAATTGGTTATCTTTTTATAGGTTGGTCAAGTTCCACTACCATACAATTTGCAAAACATTTTGCATAAGAGGCGGCCATGAGAAAGTATCTAAAATAAAAGTTAATTCACCAACATGTATAAATGATTTGCTGCTAGTCAACAAAAATCTCTTTTTCTTGATAACTTGTGCACATTTTAATATGTTATTTTCATTTTTGGGAAATGTTTCCTTAAAGTATCATGGTAGGTGGATTTTTATGAAAATTGCAAAAAATATATTTTTCGCTGTTCAAATTGATTAGACTGAGAAAAATAATTTGCAAAAAGACTGGAGCAAAAAACCTTTTTACTTTTTACGATAAAGAGAAAAACTATTTTTGAATCTCATTAAACCTCTTACAGCTCTAATTAAAATTCACCCAATCTGGTTGTTTCATTCCAAGTTAGCTTTCACTCTTGTCAAATTTTCTTTATGTCAGGGGGACAACCCACAAGAAAACTTCTTGCCTATTTCATCTCCAAAGAAGCCGAAGAGGTGAAAAACTGCTGGAACAAGCAGGTTCAGCGTCGAACAAGATCTTTAACTCCTGATCTGAGTGACCGCAGATCGCATTGTTTTAAATTAAGAAGAATGGTTGAAGGAACTCGAGCACAGTACTAGTCCCGCCAATGAAGCTGAAGGTCAAAATACAACAAGTGCTAGTTGCACGAAATTGCTGGAGAAAGGGCGCAATTCCGAAACTTCCACAGCGAGAGTGTCAAACACAGATGTAGATGTAGACGATGTACACCTCGAGATTCCCTCTTTTTGGCTTCACGAGCCCGGCATGGTTTCAGAAAATGTCTGGAGAACGAAGAAGTCTAAACTCAAACACTAATACCAATGCCGCCAATGAAATCTTCTTAGTAAAAGAAATAATCACGGCATTTTAACTAAAAACCTGTTTACTTACTTACTAAAGCTCTAAGTAGCAGTTTTTCGCTTCTTGGACAATTTCACTGCAACATAGACGTCTGTTTATTTCAAGTTGTCATGACCCATTGTTGTGGCAAACTGACCCATGCCGACATCTGTCAGTGCGGAGGGTATTTTTAACACCTAATCATAACAATCTTGTAAAAGGTTTTTCGTCTTTTTCTCGATAAAATAAAACTGCATATAAGGATGAACATATTTAGTTCGTAGCCCAGTGAAAGTTTGGCATAACCTTAACCAATCTCAGAAGGTTCATATCATTACAAAGAGATTCAGATCAGTGCTTGTTAGAACTGAACACCCACTAAAATGCTGAAGTTATTTGTGACCCTCCACGGGAAAACGTACACTAACGATCTTCCGTTAAACAGGCTAAAACGTTAGCTATCCGTTAGTCATCTGTTAGAATCATTTGATAAAACCGTTAGTAGCGTTAGTCAATCCGTTAGCAGGTGGCCCTTGCCCGTTAGGGCATTAGTCATGTCCGTTAGTAGCGTTTGTCAATCTGTTAGCACCCATGCTTGCCCGTTAGAGCGTTAGCCATATCCGTTTTCATGAATCCGTTAGTTTGATGATCTTTTCTCGTCAGAAAACTGAGGGACAACATTCGATTGGCAGACAGTTTCTAATAAACGAAACTCGAAAGACTGTCTTAAACGCTGAATTTCTTCACAAAAGTGTTCCTGATGCACCATTTATTGATGGGTAATTCACGAGCATAGTTCATAGAGTGAAGTTTATTTGGAATGTGCCACCGATCACGAGCGTGAATTTGTGGCATCACGACAGGCAATGTGATGTCTCTTTCGGGGTCTACAAGACGCACAAAGTCGATTGAAACGGCAAAATACTCGGAGACCAAATACTCTATCTTAAATGCTGAATTTCGTTACAAAAGTGTTCATGAGGCGCCATTTACAGATGAGTAATTCACAAGCATAGTTGTTCATAGAGTGATTGTTTTTATTCGGAATGTGCCGCCGAGCGTGAATTTGTGGCATCGTGACTAACAAAAATCTTTATCTGGTTCTACAAGATGTGCAAAATTGATTGAAAAGGTGAAATATTTTGTTTAAAACGCTAGTTATTTTAACTTTCAAGCGGGTCAATTACTTTGATATGACTGTTGGCTTCAGTTCATCACATTTATTACAAAGAAATTTGCATAAAGCTTGTGAAGTTGTGAACATGAAGTGTCAATCAACTGGAGATGCATTTTTTTTTTTGACGCCGTGTGCTGGAAGAAATTTCTTTTGAATTGAAAAAAAAATTCATCTATTTCTTTTCAATTTGTTCCAGGCACTCAGCAGCGATTTTTAATCGCTTCATGTTCAGAGGAAAAAGTGACCTTTAACCCCGGCTGTCAAATATTTCAGTGCTGCATGCGGCTGCTGCCGTCATGGCTCGGTGCCCGCATCACGTTTTTGCAGCAATTCTCACGACCCAAGTGATTTCAGAAATCTTTATCTTACAGCTATAACAGTTGTATTTTTTGATCGCTAGGCATTTGTTGACAAGAAAACAAGACATATAGTATTTGTGCTTAGTTTTATGACGCTCAGGCTCACATTGTTACAAATAAAAATTATTCGTAAGTTGTTTACTTTGAGTAGCTGGCGCACCAAGGATGACTAGACGCCAAATTTCTGCGAATTTCACCGGTCGCCGTCGCCGGAGCTTACAGAGAACTCTGATTATGATGAGCGTTAGCCGTATGCGTTCGTTAGGCAATCCCTGCAAGACAACAACAAAAGACGCCTTGACTGTCAGCTGCACAGTGAATTGTTTATCGATGGTGGTCTGGTATTGCTTTTTTGCTCGTTTACGACTCCGTCTCTCACTTGTTTCGTTACAGACAAACTGTTGCGAAGAATGCAAACAGAAATGAAAAGTAAATGGTCAGAATATGTAAACATTTATTAAACGGTGAGAGATACTACATGACCGCAAAAAAGTCTAAAAACGAACCGATTCGATTCATTCTGATTCAATTTCCACAGTTCATAATATATGATTTCATTCACATCATCCACAACTAACGATCCGTTAGAAGTGGTTCTCCTCGAAAGTGGTGATCAGTCACTAGAACCTCAGGACAAACCGTCAGAACGTTTAATAACGCAAACTGTTGGAGCATTAGAACAAACCGTTAGAGCGTTAGAACAAACCGTTAGAGCGTTAAGACAAACCGTTAGAGCGTTAGAACAAACCGTTAGAGCGTTAAGACAAACCGTTAGAAGGTTAGGGCCAAGCGTCAGAACGTTAGTACAAAGCGTTAGGACGACTTCAAAGCCGTTAGCAATCCGTTAACAATCCGTTAGTTTTCTAACGTTTAACGGATAATCCTTAGTGTTCGTTTTCCCTTGGAGGGTCACATTTAATACATCCCAGTACCTTATGTGTCACTAAATAGAGTGGAATGTTTGATAATAAACATACCAACGATACACCCCTGGAGATCAATACTTCCTTTCTGAAGATCACCTAATGGGGACACTTCTTGATTCTACAAGTGAGATAACAGAGCAATAATTAAGACAGACAGGTCAAGATATTGGAACTGATACTACCATGCCATCTTGTAAATCTGTTAAACACAAAGCTATGAAAATACTGGGTCTACTATGTAGAAATTTTTCGGGAAGTAGCCAGTATGTTAAGACCCAAGTATTCAATTCTCTTGTGAGACCTCATGTAGAATATGCCTCAGCTGCCTGGAGTCCTTTTGAAAAACAGCACATAAAAGCGTTGGAGGCTGTTCAACACTGCACTATAAGATTTGTCCTTTCTGATTTTTCACAGTTTTCAAGCGTAACTTCTATGCAGCACTCGCTGGGCTGGGACACTCTTGAAGTCCGTCGATATCTACATGTAAGCACCACTACCATTATGTATAAAGCTGTGCAAAACCGGATTCACTTAACATTTCCAACATCTGTCGTCTTATCTTAGCCCACGGAAGCAATCACTCTAACCATCCTTATAAGTTCAGACATATTTTTGCTCACACCAGTGCATATAAGTTTTCCTTTTTCCCACTTGTTAACCCCCTTTGGAATGACCTTCCCAATTCTACTGTTAATGCTGAGTCTGTTACTGCCTTCCAAGCGAATGTACTTTTAGGATTAATAAAAATGTATGTATGTATGTATGTATGTCAAATGCAAAAAGGCTAACTCAAGTACAAAAGCATTTTATCATGGTCTGGTGACACATAATAATTTGAAACATTAATAATGTTCAGCTCAAATGAAAAAGTCCGTCCCAGTGACAGAAACACCTTCGAGAAACTTGAAGAATGATGCGTGTACATGTAAGACATCTTTCTCAAGACTCCCCTTTTGATTTATTTTAAATTCACCCCAAAATTTTTTTCCCAAATTTAAGTTGCCAAACACGGAGTGTGGTTTATCTTTGTGTGTGGCTTATACATGTACACCAGTGTTTACTGTACAGTATGAAAATAAGACTTGAAAGCTACACTTCCTAACCTCAGAGGTGTCATCTTCACCATTCATCTCATCTTCATTGACATCTTGCTCTTCCTCTGCCACATAGTTTATCTCTTCACAATAATTAGCTGGAAAAAACTTCTGTTTTTGTCCTCCATAATCACCAATCCACCTTATTTCAATCAAGAACAAACCAAAGACTTACTTTAATGAATCATGTGATTTCCAGATTATTTCCCTGCAGAAAGGTTGCTGAATTTGGTGCCAAACTGTTCTATAAAAGGAAGGCTTAACAATATGACATATGTGTCTCGAGATTATGTATTGGCATTCATTCACATTCATGTCCTTAGAATTTTGTTGGTTAGTTAAGTAGAACAAACTACAGTACAGGGCCATTAGTATAATTATCAGAAGAGGTTCTTATTTATGAGATTTACTATCCAATTTCTGCAGTCAGTTAAGTTATCCGCAAAAGAGCAAGTGTGACAGTTTTGCGTAATGCATGCCAACCTGTAAAGCAGGCTTTTTACTGTACAAAAAACTATAAAATGTTGTTGTACATTTGTATTTGTTTTCCAAGTTATATGGACGATATTAACTGCAGTTGAATAACAGATTCATACCATAAGTTGCTGATTACTCATTAATTATTAGGGCTGTGGTCTGGCAGAGCTACGTGCCTCAGGCAACCAAGTTTTGTGTTTGGGTGACTTGCTTAACTTCATTCTAATATGAAAGCTTGTTAGAGCTTGGCACGTCCCAAGATTTCTTACATAAGAACCCCTGGGCACCTTGCAATTTTGCTTAGAGCACAGCCTTATCAATAATCTATGAATAATCAGTTGATTACTCACTAATTAGTCACTGATACCATTGATCATTGATCATTGATTTGTTATATATGGAGAAGGTAAGGTAAAGTCTGCATATGAACCAAGTGGCCCATCAGGCCAGAGGTTATCCTGGTTTCTGCAGCATAAGTGACTAGGAATATATCTATATTTAGTTGATAAAAGAATTTTAGAAATTTAACTTCTATTTTGTGCTATACTAGGAGGGAACTAGAAAAACTTACCATCCCCCATCCTCCTTGCTAACATTAGTGATGAAGGCACCACGACAAAAAGACATCTCATCTGGATTTTGAGCTTCATAATCCCATAATGCTCTGCAAGCAGCCTGGATATTGGCATGTGAAAACATACAATGATCTTGTTAACACCCCAACTAATTCACCATATGCTAGACCATCAACAGTGACCTACAGTCCCTCTTAGTAAACTAAGCAAGCCAAAAATGGCATTAGTGAAATCTGGGGCCATCCAAGAGGCACTTCTTCACCAGATTGCATAGCCATAATTATTTTTCTTCTCACTTGTTTCAATGAACTAAGAAAAAATGGGACTGCTCATGGCCATGCTGAAGGTGCAACTATATACAGCGTCAGCTTCTTCCTTTCTTCCATTTCAGTGATTATAATGCTACATCACAAAAACTGCACATTGTTCCAGCTACTTTGAGATTACAAAAATTAGGATATTTGTTCAAGAATAACAAATTGCTTATGTATCATCATGGAATGTCAGTTCATATCAACAGTCCATGTTGCTGATAGAGAACATCACAAGTATTTCTGCATTTATTAATTTTTTATTATGATTATTACTCCCAAAAGTCGCAACATTGCTAATGGACATCTCTCATGCCTGAGAGGATGCCTGAGAGGACATTAACTTCTTTTTAACTGCAAGGGGGCCTACTTTCAGGAGGTTAAGATGTATGTCCTCTGTATCAGGCATCTTACAAGTAACAAGATGAATATAAATAGCAATTATACTTAATGACCTGACTATCAAAAGGCTTGTCATTTGCAGTTCCAAATTGAAACTGATACTCCTTAGCAATTTAAAGTAGCACCCAGAGAAGACAAACTGTTAAGGCTGGTTTTCACTGACGACAGAGTTGTAGTCAGAGTTGTAATCAGAAGTGTAGCGCAATACCATCTAGTGAAAATCATACCGATGGAATCGGAAGCAGAACACTGATTAAACTACTTACGACTCCGTCGCTTAAGATCGAGTGAAACTGCATTGTCGGAGTCGCAAGCAGAGGCAGAAGAATAAACCAATGACAATGTTTGACTTCAGGCCTTGCGATCGGCAGGTTCTTCCGCTTCTGCTTCCCACTCTGACAACCTAGTTTTCACTGTATCATAAGCGACGGAGTCATAAATGGAATCAGAAGAAATGGAAACGTTCTGATTCTTCCAACTCCAATTCCCTCAAGCTTATGACTCCACTTATGACTCTGATTTCACTAGGTCATAAGGTCTCTTACAACTCCGACTACGATTCCAACTCCATCGCTAGAGAAAACCAGCCTTTAAAGCCTAATAAAATGATAAACAGGATCTGTTGTCAGGCAAAATGCTTCCATGGTTTATGGTGTTTTAGAAAGCAGTACATGCAACAGGCTATCAGTAAATGTTTATTGTTATTTTTCCATAAAGTTTTCATAAAGTAACTGACCTTTGTGATAAACTGGTTGGGTTCATGATAATGAGTTCCAGTTCCATAGATTGCTTCTTCATCTGGGGACTGAATTATTGATCATTTTTTAATTCAGTCATTAATAAAATTTATCATTGTCAGAGCTTACATTATTTGAAAGAAGTAACTGTTCATATAGCTTTACTTTATGTATTGTCATATTATTTTATTTCAACAGTTTCTAGCTACAATCATGGACGAAAGTGTTGACACATTTGAGCAAAACAAACGCTTTCTATCGGTGTCCTTCTGTAATTTCAAAAAAAATCTTTTTTGTCGACAGCCAACCCCCACTCTCCCCCAATTTCAATGTTGCAATATGCTCCATGGACACTTTCACCTGGTTACAACATTGAAAAGGGGAGAGGGGGTCGAAATGTCAAAATTAGAGATGGAAAAACTCACACGTTTCATGAAACAGGTCTTTTTCAGGGAGTGACTCTCAACTGCTTTTGTCCAAGATTGTAGGTTTGTAAGGACAGACACACTTTTATGATCATAGGTCAACAGTTTTTTTCAAATGAAAGTGAAGAATGATCATCGCAGTTAATTTCCAATTTCAGCAATTGGAAAGAAGAAGTCTGAAAAAAATCAGGGTTTGAACAGGATTTGAACTCGTGACCTCCATGATACTGGTATAGCGGAGGTCACAGCTTTGAATCCCGTTGAACCCCGGATTTTTTCAGTTCTTCTTTCCAATTGCTCAAATTGGAAATTAACTGCAATGATCATTCTTCACTTTCATCTACAACCACAGTTCAAATATGAACTATTTTATATATACTTCATATCAATTTTTTTTAAATGTTCCGAATTAAACATTAAAGGTTGCATGATTTGAAGCCCAGCCAAGGAGAAACCAGAGGTTTGGGCTTGAGTTAAGTCATTGAAAATAACAAATGATTCAAGCAAGTTCAGGACCACGACCAGATACAAGACATTTGAACAGTTAATGAGCTGACAGTATGGCTTGTTCAGAAACCCAGTTTTAGGCTTTTTCAAGTTACACCTTAAAAACTACAGATGCTGAAAAGTTAATCAAAAAACTTACCTGACCCACTTTTGACAACACCTGGAGGAAAAAAAATATTGGGAAATAAATATCTAAGTTAGAGTGACAATGAATGGAAAGTAATAAAATATGGCACAATTTAAATCATTAAAAATAAACAGTAGAAAGATAAAAACCAATCTAAGAAATAGAACTAACAGTTCTATGGTCTACAGTTCTATGGCTCCCTACACAAACCATTAGCTTCTTACATCTTCGTTGATGTGGTACTTGAGTTTCATTCCTTTGTACAGTGGATGCCTCATGTAGAACTCAACCAATTCCACCAAACTTTCAAACTGAGCAGTGCCTATTGTGAAGAGCCGTCCTTCACGTTTTATCCGGCAGTGCTTAATCTTGCCTTCCGCTCTGCAGTTAAACACAACTGGGCATGTTATGGCAATCTTATGAAATTCATGAAGTATTCATAATTACTTTTTTCACAATTACCTAATTTTCTCATGCTGCCAATTTTTATTGGTGACATGCGAAAGTGCTAGAAAATGTACACTGCCCAAAATCAAACATTTTTTTACAACTAAGACCTTTATCTTGAAAGCACTTTCAAATTACCAGTAGTTTTAAAAAAACATCTGTCTAAGGGTCCGAGAAGAAGCTACATTACACAGTCGGTGCATTTCCTGCAGTACAGCAGTGTGAAGAGTAAAATATCACTGGGATCTTGTTAGCACTTTAATCACAGACATACCCATGCTAAGAGAGCAAAGTTGTCTTGCAGTAAAAAAAATGCATCTGCTTAAATCCATATGCTATGAAAATTCTACAGATATTGCAAACCTGTTATTGCCCTCTACAAAACAACAAATGCCACTTTCAACACATTTTGGAAATCAAGGTTGGACTGAACACATTAAAAAACAACATAATTACAACTTACCTGAAGGAGATAGCAAATGACAACTCCTCATACTGTGACTCTGGCTGGTTTTCTGTGTCCCCATGCTCCGATGATGGCTGATCTGACTCTTTCTTTCTTACAAGGAAGGCACCATTTTTTCTGACCCTCTTCAACATGTCCTCTGCCTTGTCTCTTTTTAGATTATCATGGTACCATCTGCAAATCACAAAGTAAATTAGCATTGTCAGTAATAATTATAATCATGCACCATTAACTCAAAACTCAAAAACATAACTCACTTAATTGTTTTGTCTACTCACTCTTTTTCAAGATGTGCATTGGGCTTTTGTGTGAAAGATGGAAGAAAAAAGGAATTCAAACAATACCATTAGTCAGAAAATGGACACAATTCATGTGATTTAACAGTATACTGAGAATGATAAGTGATTGAGTAAAGTGAATAGCATTAAAAAACAATACTACATCAAAGTGATCAAACAGATTGATGACTACAAGAACAAAATTAAGTTAATCACCTGAGGAATAGCATCTGTCAGAGTGAGTTCAAAGTTCATACTTTTGAGTGGATGAGTCTGATAAAAGTTAATGAGGCTGTACAAGCTATCAAAGGTCACTTGATCAACAAGGTAGTACTTTGTCTGGCCATTCTCCTGCTTAGATTTGATCCGACAGTGCTGCACTCTCCCTTTACGCCTGATGTGATGGAAAAACCTCCAATGAGTATTGACAATTTATTAGTGTATAGTTTGTAAAGTAACAAACTAGGCTTGGTATATTCAGCTTTAACAACCTTTTCGTTCTATTATACTTGCAGCTTTCCCTTCTCACTTCTCACTTACAGATGTTAAAAACAATTAGTGAGAAAATCTCAGATAGTACAGAGTGCAATTACAGCTCTGATACAGTAGTCATACAGGTCCTCACTCCTGCCATTCTCTCCCTTGGTAGTCAACTAGGAATTTCTCCCTTTACAGAATATGAGCAGACAATAATGTGACAAGATATAATGTTAGCATTGTGCATGTTTCATGTTTGTATTTTCTTTCTTGGTGTTTGAATTTTTTATGTTGTGGTACAAACTCTTAAATGATCATCTCACAGCTGGAGCATTAGCTGCCCTTTGTTTCAGTTAGCACATACATGTAAGTGAAATACTTATA
>JAHPZR010020012.1:0-5000 GCA_019787425.1 Platygyra sinensis
GACATTTTAGCCTAAATTTTAGTAAATTTTCAGTGCAATAAAAGCAACCGACCTCAATGCCTTGTTGTCTTTTTTATAGTCATTCTTGAGTTTCAGTGCGATCCGAAACCTTTTAAGCAATTTATTGCTTTTTGAGTTTCCTCGGTAAGAAGAGTAAAAGCTACATACTCGGTTTTAAAGTCACTCCTTCTCAAAGCGAAAAAAAGACACTTAAAGCATGCCAGCCACCCCAATTCTTCCACAGAATCATAGTACAGGGTTAAGCGTTCCGTTCCAGTAAAATTCCAAGCCAAATTCATCTCCACAGCGAACACAACAAAGCTCTGGATTTTTAGTATATTGACGCGTCAACAGATCACAAGTTGCATGATCGATTCCACATACGTCTATTAAAGGAAAAATACCTTGACCTTTCAAACGAATATATGTTAAAAGGGTTTAGGCTGAGTTTTAACTTTTTTTCCCCAGAAAATTCCATCATTGCTTCTGGCGAAGTAAACACGATCTTACATTTATCACCGTCAGCGTGTTCCATGGCAAAACATAATACCTTTATAGCGCATTGAATATTCCCTTCGAAAGTGAACAGAAACAAAAATTCCAGATTACAGAATCTTCTGTTTCGCACGCAAAACGAAAATACAGCTTAACTCTGGATAATTTCAGCCTTAGTAGCCAGCAACTGGTCCTAAGTTACATTCTTTATCCTTGCAAATGTCCTGATGTGCATCTCCAACGGAGTTTGGCCCAATTTTGACCAAATAAACATTTCTCACAGACGGCGATGTTCTGTCTGAATAGTTAATTTGCTAACTTGACAAAATGCTCCTGAGGGGAGATATGACGAAAAGAGCTGAGAAATGACGACATTTGGCCGAGCGAGTGGGAGCTTGGGTCTGCTCACCGACAAGGAAAAAAACAATAAACCGCTAGCCGAGCAAGAACCGCTCGGCCTACGGCCGCGCGGTTAAAAAAAATAATAAACCCAAGGCAGAGCAAAAAACCGCCCAGCCTGCGGCTGCGCGGTTTAATAATCACGCCGCTTAATATTTTGTTTATCATAGCTGGCAGGTGTCGCACCTCAAGCAGCTTAATGTAACGCGAAAGAAATAATCACGCAGCTTAATATTTTGTTCATTATGGCTGGCGGGTGACACACCTCAAACAGCTTGATGTAACGCGAAAGAAATAATCACGCAGCTTAATATTTTGTTCATCATAGCTGGCGGGTGCCGCACCTCAAACAGCTTGATGTAACGCGAAAGAAATAATCATGCTGCTTAATATTTTGTTCATCATAGCTGGCGGGTGGCGCACCTCAAACAGCTTGATGTAACGCGAAAGAAATAATCACGCAGCTTAATATTTTCTTCATCATTGCTGGCGGGTGACACACCTCAAACAGCTTGATGTAACGCGAAAGAAATAATCACTCAGCTTAATATTTTGTTCATCATAGCTGGCGGGTGGCGCACCTCACACAGCTTGATGTAACGCAAACGAAATAATCAAGCAGCTTAATATTTTGTTCATCGCAGGCTAGGGGAAGCAGGACATGATACATTTACTTGTCGGATCATATGCTCCAAAACCAGATTCTGTTTTTTTCTCTGACTGGTCAACAAACAATACTTATGGTTTTCTGTCTTCTGATTAGCTGTCATATTTTAACGAGACTTCCGGCCGCAAACTAGTCAGAAAACGGAATGGTGCAGAGGAAGCGAGTTTTTGCGAGAATGAGTTTTCTTTTGCCTTAGTTGAAGCCCCAACGAATTTCAAGTATAATTCTCTGAAGGCAGAGTGTTGTTCAAGTGAAGTTGTTTTGGCCGTTCTCTCAGCGGGTTTCTTGAAAACCGCAAAGATGTTTGAATGTTTCAGATTACTGTTTACAAAATAAAAACGGCCGCAATGAATTTCCTCGCTCGACTCTTGGGTAGCTCTCGAACTTGTTCTTGATATTATCCTTAGCCTTGTGCAGATCCACTCGGAGAATTTCCATGGAGCCTTTTAACAGTTTCTGAAGTGCTCGCGTGGTCTTGACTTTCATGATAATAATCTCCAGTTCGTGACAATGAGTGGAGCAATTAACAATTTGGAGTAACTGCAGAATGCACGTCAAATTAATATCACTGAAATATAAGCAGCGTCATCTCACCCTGCTTCCGAGCACATTTGTTTTTCAAAACACGGCCAAGTTTTCATCCATGTATGAAACTGTACAAATTATATTCTGCATACATTTCTTGCCTCGCGTGGAAATATACTGATTTAACTGCCGGTGAATCCTGGTTGGCTCGTAAATGACAGTTAAATCACACCTTAGTTTATTTCAATTAGGGGGCGGTTGGCGGCTGGTCTAATAAATGTATCACGCGCTATTTTTTTCCTTCCCTTTCCAAAAAAGAAACGCCTGATCGCAGGTTACAGCTAACGCATTCGGCATGCTCCCATAGCCAGCACGAAAACACTGTCCGTAGCTTCCACTTCCAACTGGATTGAGAGAAAAGTATTCAAGGTATTTTGGGCTGAGATTTTTGCTCGAGTTGGACGCACGTTTTCCTGTTGGATCTTCATTGCGATTGTGTTGAAAATTTATTTTCGTTCCTTGTGAGATTCAGGCTTTAAAAGCTTTCTCCGTTTATATTTTAATCGTTTTTTGAGAAGAAATGCATTTTAAAGGAGGCGAGAGCGGTTTTTCTTGTTCAGTTAAAGTCCCTATTGCTTCAGCGTTAGCTTCATGTCGTGCAGTGATCTCTGCCGACTTGTCCCTTAGTTACATATCAAGTCACCCTTTGTCCAATCCTTTCGCAATTCTGTGTCTTAATTCATTTTTTCTTCGGGCATGTTTTTACGAGACCCACTTTGAACTGTTTTGAGTCTTAATGGTACCGTCTAATTAGAGTGCAGATAAAGTATTTCAAAAATAACTTTATCATTATTATCGTCTGTCGCACAAGGGCGCAAATTAAAAAAAAACTATTGTTTGTGGTTGAAAAAAAGATTACGCGTAGATTACATATTGATGAAGCGTATCAATTGGTATTTCTCTCGTCTCATATTTATTCCCCTTCAACTGGTCTCCTTCAGATCTAATTAAATTCATATGCCAGTAAAACAGATTACAACACCTTGACCAGCTCACCTGGGGTTAAGTATGTTAGGAATGCTAGGAAATTTTCCTAGCTTTCCTTTGTGGCACTTCCAGTTTTCGCCGCTTGCGTCCCCTTATGATAATTTGGACAAGTATTAGATTTTTCCAATCAGGGTTAACTATTAGCGGGCAAGTTTAGACAAGTTTATTGTTTTTACTGTACTAGAATGACACTTATTAGTATGGAGGAACGCTTTTTTACCGAGCTGCTTTAAACGAACATGATGTGCACAATGTGAACCTTTTAATGGACTTTAAATGGTTTTCATAGCTTTACGGTGTATTGCGTCGAATTTGATAGGACACCCTAAGTAAGTCCTTCTTCTACTTAATGAAGTATTCAAAGCGACAATCTCGGACGACATGGACAATGTAAATGGACTTGTAAATAGTTTTCATAACGTTGTCAATAATTTTCTTAGATTTTTTCTCAATAAACATGTGTTTAACAGTAAAAATGGTGTGTTTGTGTCACTGCGCATGCGTGATGTACCATTTTGGTTATAGGGGGACAGACTTACATGTCCCACAACCCTAAGGGGACATTTCATTTGTCATATACAAACAATACCTAACTAATAATAGCTGCGCATGCGTACAAATGGGTGGACAGAGTAAATTGTTCCACTACTGTTAGCAGACTTCTCATAACTGATATATAAGGGACATTCCACCTAATACGTAATAGATGCCACCTTCTTAGGCCTCCATCATGGATATGTTAATTAGGGTTGCTAGGACACCGTTAATATCTTAATTAGGGTCATCAGGGTGACGTCATTAGGGCTAAGTCATCAGGATCACGTCATTAGCTTAGGGTTAAAACCACCCTCCAGATACAAGGGTTTAGTCCACCATCTTGGTTCCAGGGATAGGGGTCATTTGCATAAAAAATCGATAACATCGAGTCTAGTCTAACCCATTCAACTACTAACCTCCATCTTGGTTTCAGGGTTAAGTCCGCCATCTTGGTTTGCGTTTATATATTTGCATAAAAAGTCGATAAAATCGGCTCTAGTCTAACCGATACCACTACTCTACTTAGCACTTTGAATCAGTTTAGAGTGGTCAAGCTAAAGGAAGAACCAATAATATGTGTAGGTTTCAATAGGTAACTTCGGAGTAAAAAGAAAAGAGATACGAGAAGAGTAACAATGCAATACCGAGAGAGAAAAGAGCAACTTATGTAAAGTATTTAATGTGAAACGTTGTTGGATAATTTGTTATCACTTATTCTTATTCACTTATTCACAGAGACTTGTCTTCAAACGATATCTCGTCTCTACCAGGGGGAGTGTTTGCTAACCAGACAAAGTTGTGGGAACTGTAAGATAGTCGAAGCACTCTACTTTATAAGGCCAAGCATTCATTGGTTCTCTCCTTTCGGTATGATACATGTAAAATGAAATATTCATCGGTGTGAGGTCAATTGAAAAAGTTGTTGGTCAATTTATTCTTTTCTTCGCCTCAGCATGATACATGTAAAATAAAATATTCAGAGGTGTGAAATCAATTGAAAAATATTGCAAAACACACACTTACATGAAGCATTTAAGGGGTCGTTTAACAAACAAATTTACAGTCTACGACTCACAAAATTGGGCTTACCACACTGGTTCTGTAGAGGTACTCAAGCAAACTCTGCAATTCCAGCCCTCGTTGTAACGGTGTTTGCATTTAAACACATCTGTCTGATCTGTAAGTTCAAATTATGTATTTAGAACTTTGCGTGAATTTACAGTGGTCAAGTTAACGAATAACCAGAATGATTTTAAAAATCCTCGGCTATGCGATTCTGGCTTTCTGATTGGTTCACTGTATCTCGGTTACCGGCTATTATACGTACGTT
>JAHPZR010020012.1:10000-12719 GCA_019787425.1 Platygyra sinensis
ATACGATGAGTCCATTTTAAAAGCCAGAACCTGATGATAATTTCAGGACATATAAGCTGAACGGCGAGAAGTGAAGCATCTAAAAAAGATCACCTCATGGAACGGTTTTCCGAAACGTATTGCTCATGCGCTTATTCGCTGCTTCTCATCCAACGCCCTCAACAAGAACCACACATCAGCCAGCAACTCCAAAGACAAAGATGAACCCGTCACCATTTGGCTTTCTATTCCCTATATTGGCTAGAAAACATCACAACTTCTACGTTCCTTTAAACGAAAGCTGCGGAGACACTTAAAAAACCCTAACATCCAGATCAGAATTCGCGAGAAAACAACAAAATTGTGCTTCTACACCAACAACAAAGACAAAGTGCCACTTCTAAACAAATCACACGTCGTCTACAAATTCAGTTGTCCCGGCTGCCAGTCATCATACATTGGCAAAACTGACAGAGCCCTTTTCACCCGAACACGTGAACACGCTGTAACTGATAAAGAGAGTGCGATTTACAAACAATTACGCACGTGCGAACATTTAGCCTTTATCCAGAATTTATACAATTTACCGGATACTTTAAGTAACATCACCGCACCAACTATGTCGGGCAGCAATGATTCCGCAATTAATGTAGTTCAGAATAACACCACGATGTTAGATTATGACGACAATTGGAACCTGCTATTATATAAAGAGGCCTTCCACATTAAGCGCCAATCACCATCACTTAACAATGAATTAAAATCCAGCAGGGAACTCTGCCTGTTCTCTTGAATATATCGGTAAGCTCATAATTTTGAATGTATTTTCAGTCTGATGATGATATAGTTTATACCGAAATATAACTGTCACTTAAGATCTTGGTTTTTGTGCATTTGTTGTCAAAATTTAAAGACACGATGAATCTACTCGGCCTATCGTTAATCTTATGAGCCCATTTTAGACGCTCTAAATAAGTGCTTCGTAACCTTCTTCTACTTACAGGTAATACGTAACTTAAAGCGGCAAACTCGGCATAGTCTTGGGTTTTTCCCCTACCGGAACCGTTGGCACACTTTTCGGGTAGGTTTCTTAGATTTTTATCCTCCCGCTTTTTTCACTAATGGTTCCATGGATCTCCTTCGTGGTCGTCCCCTTTTTTCTCTTTTCGTCACGGGGCGACTACTTTCCTTTTCTTCGTCCTGTTGCTTTTTTTCTCTTTTTTCTTCAGGTTTCCTCTTACCTCATCCTCCCTCCTCCACTTCCTGTTCTACTTTTTGCATAATTGTTTTTCTTTCAAGAGAAAACCAAAAAGATATGTTTAGACTAATGTCGTTATTTTGTCTTGTTGACCTTTCAACCCAAGACAGGTTTTCCTTCAATGAGCCAGAGTCGAATTAAAGTAACTTCTTAAAATAACCCATTTCTGATCTCTCTTTTTAAGATAGGCAGCGTAGGAATCCAGTCTTGTGTCAAGAGGTGACCTAACCCTTTTCCTGTCATCCCTGGTGGGATGGTAACTCCAGAGCCATGTACCCGAAAGGTCGTTTAATCACTTTTTGATACACAGGGTTCGTACACTTTTTTGAGGACAGAATTCAAGACTTTTTCCAGACTTTTTCCAAACCATTTTTTTTTATTTTCCAGACTCAAGATAACAGTGAGATTCTTCATGGCCCGAGAAACAAACACAATGAACCATAATGCAATGCAGGGCATTGGAGACTGGGCTCTCGAACTTGAAACAATCTCATTCTCCGACCGTACCGCATTTTATTATGAAGTGTTTTGCCGTTTGGCCAAGTTAATGCAACTGAAATCAGCTACATTGCAAAGATTTCAGCTAGCTTTGAAACACCTGCTCCCCCTTGAGAAAAATTCCAGACTTCATTCCATTTTTTCAAGACTTTGCCTTTAATTTCCATACTTTTTCCAGGTCTGGAAAAGGAGTTCGCAAATTTCCAGACTTTTTCAAGAATTCAAGACTTTGGTACGGAACCCTAGGATACATGTCCCTCACATCTTGCCAGTCAGTGGAGAATCTTGAATCATAAATTCCTGGACGCCCTAACTGGATCCTCTTGGTTTTTCAAGCTATGACATAGTGGGGGGGGCGTTCCTGGAATATTACTCTTGGTCTATTTCCCCGTCTAACCATGTCTTAACCAGTAAAAATACGGTGATATTTTGTGATGTGAATGTTTGGTGATAAGCCTAGTAACTCTTGTCTTCACTTCCCTCTACATCAGATCGTCTAACACGAGTAAACCCACTTTCGGAACCATTTTATCGCCCAAATGGAAGGTGAAGAAAAGCCCTTCGTGAATTTGTACACTCAGCTTCTATTTCAAGTTCGAGATCCATCTTGCCACGCCCCGTAGCATTAATGACCGTTACGGCGGGCTCAACAAACAATTTTTCCAAATGATCACTAGTGTAACGTAACTCGGTAAAACATTCCTTACCACATGCGCCAGAGGGACACACAAGTCAGACATAATAGAGGGTGTCTGAAACAAAACCGCTTTTTCCCCTCTCTATTCCACCATCAGGTAGTCCCGGGTTTTTTTTCGTTTGGAAATGTGATTCTTTGGAGCATCCACTCGTGTTACTGCAGATTTTCTGGCAACCCGTCTGGGCAGATTTTTCTGCAATACCGTATAGATGGCCATCAACAACACCAACAACTACTACTACTACTACTACTACGTTACTACTACTACTACTACTGCTTACTGCTAG
>JAHPZR010020014.1:0-10330 GCA_019787425.1 Platygyra sinensis
CACAATTGTAGCCTTCTAATGGGCCCTTTGCAGTTTACGATCACATGGTACAAAAACCGCCATGCTGGAGAGCAAACCACCCACTGGGACCTCCAAAACAAAAGAATATTTAGTTAAGTTGCTTTGTTTTGGAGGTCCAGTGGGCAGTTTGCTCTCCAGCATGGCGGTTTTTGTACCATGTGATCGTAAACTGCAAAGG
Source organism: Platygyra sinensis (assembly GCA_019787425.1). NCBI lineage: Eukaryota > Metazoa > Cnidaria > Anthozoa > Scleractinia > Merulinidae > Platygyra > Platygyra sinensis. Next base: position 200 of record JAHPZR010020014.1, read on the forward strand.
GCCCATTGAAACATCGCGTGGTCTTAATTGTGTGGCATTACAAGGACCTAAACACGCTAGCTGAAACCGTCATTTAATGGCCTTATATTCACCATGCATATGTTTTTTTTGTAGCTAAGTGGATGTAGTGCCAAAGGAGGAAATTCTATTTTTTGTCTCCACGCTAGTGCCGAATGTCTAATGCCTTCAAAACCTCTTGACAACGGCAGAGAACAGACCTACTAATGATGGCGGTAAAGGCGAGAAAAGTGATGGAGCTGTGTCGTTTTTTATGGGCTCAGTTACTCCATTACATGAAGTGTATTAAATAACTGCGATAACAGGAGAATAAACAAAGGTGGAGAAACTGAACAAACAAATAGCTGTTACTGTTGCAAATTCTGTGCAATAAGCCATATTGTGTGAGAGAAAAGAGTAATAGATGAATATTACAAAGAATTTTGTATATCAAGCTTGCGACATAACAAACTGCGCTGGTTGTGTTTGCACCCAAGACCCAAGACGGCATTTCACGAGAGATATATTTCTGAAGGAATTTGCCAGGCGTAAGTCAAACCCGTCTGCATAGCTGACCTCTTGGCACTGACACTAGTACTCAGTCTCAAACCAGAGCAGAGAAATGTCCAGTATTTACCAAATATAAGATATTTTCTTTACCCAAAATGCCGCAAAAAATTTATGAAACAATGTGAATTGCGGAATTAGATACACTCCCCAACTGGTCCGCGATGAAAACTGAGAAATTCTAATTCAGGGTTCTCTCGGCAGTCTGAGTTTCTATGCTTGTTTTTGAACTGAAACGAATGCTGGTCAGTAGTGAATTCTATTTCAATGGTCTTTTGATGTTCTCGTTTAGTCGTTCAGTTTTCAATTTGAAGAAAGTGGTTAAAGTAAGATTACGACACTCCTTATTTAACAAACTATAGGTTGAAACTGTGTGCGTATCCACTTCAACTACTGACAGGGCTCCTGCAGGTGATGACAATATTACTTCCATCTTCACCCTTATCAAAGTTTGATATATATGCTATATATACCCAACGGGAAAAGATGTTCTCTTGTGTGAATGGACGGGTCGTTTTATAAACTAATCATGAGAATACATTAATTATTTATGCCAGGGTGAGCATTGGGTATGACCTCGGCATGTTTTTCCAAGGTTTTGGCCTTGCTTAGCCCCAGTTTTTTCATAGAAAGGTCATAACTTGCAATGTCTAGTACGAATTGCCTCAAGATTAGCGGCATTTCAAAAATTACCTTTTCCAATGATCAGGAAAGGCGCTTCGATTTTATCCGTCATCAAGAACGAAAGAAAAGCAAAGTTTTCAACACTAATGTACATTTAAGACCATCTAGGGACATGTTATTTGCAGTGCTGGAAAAGAGTTTAAGTTTTATTTCCGGATCGTGTTCTTCAATCATAGCCGCGCTCTCATTCCGAAGAAAGATCTGCTCCAGTTAAATAAATTCACATGTGATCCACGCCACACAAAAACTGGCTGCCAACAGATTTTTCTTGAGCAATGTAGAATAAAGACTGAGATATTTGCGGTACGTAATCAGACATGCTATCAAGCCTCTCCAAAAGTGCGAAAATGGATGTATAAACGTACAAGGTAAAATTGATTACACCGTCGCATTATAGAGCTGGCACTTTTCACTTTTTGCACTGTCGTGCAGTTATTATACTACAAAGTTATAAATAACTCTTCGTAAAAGATCACAAGAATAAAGCCAAGCCGATAATTACTTTAAGTCGGAGTCTGTACTCATGTAGGTTCTGTATAATTTGGAATCGACAATAAACTGTTTCAATACCATGAGGTACACTGGGGGATGAGCATTCGCTTAATTAACAATTTAAATTGCGTGCTTGAGCTGAAGTTATCTTTTCAAGTAATTCATGTTGGCTACGTACAAACTTTGAGAGAAATAGTGTACAATTTTGAAATTCACGCTGTTAGACAATATTTTTGAAGTGTTATTAGCTCGGGTCGAAGACTGAAAAGTTGATAGATCCGTTTCCCACGTCTTCAATTAGTTTATTTTCTTTGGTATGGTTATTATACCACACCACCAAGGGTTTTAGTGTACATAAAACCACAGGCGTCAAAACAAAGTCAAGAATGTAATATTAATTAAAAGCTTTCCATACTTCAACATGTTCTTGTTAATTGCTCTGTGAGTATACCTCGTTATTAGTTGGCTTTGCGGCTTCTTTTTGGGTCACGACAAAATCATCGAAGACTAAAACGCTTCACACTGAGCTTATCCCCGGGCGTGATAAGTCGCTGACCGCGGTTATACTGAAGTCCATACAGACTTATTATTTCATGAACCGATATCCGGACCTATACAGTACTTATTATTCACCACATTAAGATTTCATGACTGTTATGCTTTAGCCAAGACTTCACTCCAAACAATTCATGATAACCGACACCAATAATGTGTTTGTAAGAATCTGCTTGAATCTGTCTGTCAGTTTGTTTTGAAAAATAAAGTATAAAGAGATTTATTGTTTCCTCTTTGGGATTATTGTTTATGCGATCAGTATGATTATAAGACACTATGAACATCTCAACGGCCTTCTTTAACATCCCGTAGTAATACTCAAATCGTTCAGATCTCCAATCATCAAGCAGAGAAAGCACTCGGTTACAAGGATAGATCAGTCAATGAAATCTCGTTTTTGAGATTGAAGGCTGAAAAAAAAGGAATTGAAAAAAGTTGAACCCAGCTGCAAGTCAGCACGTACTACAAACATATTTGTCGACAGATACGGAAAAGTATGAATTTCGGAAAATCTAGTATTTCCCAACAACAACAACAACACCCAAGGAATGTTTAAAAGATCGCAGTTAATGACTCTTTGAAAAACTCGTTACGAGAAAATGACGACTTTCTGAATTGAATTCCGCCGTTCTGTACCCATGTTCGTGGAATTAATGCCGGAATCGGTGGAACCTCGTGAAGTTCTCGTTACAGCAAACGATATTCCTGGTCCCAGTTATAGTAAACTACATGGAGAAAAACCTTATAACACAACTAAACCTCGTTCATAACGAACAGTATTTTGCCAGTCACTTGGCCTTCGTTATATCGAGGTTCCATTGTTTTTTTTTTATTAGGCTCATGAATATTCATTTTACTGCATTGTGAAGGATGTCTGAAGTTTTATATGCAACTTTTAAGAAGTTCAACAATGGTCGATATACCTCTTGTTTGGAACGAATTCTGTTCAACTCGTGTTTTAACAGTTAATTAACGAAGTGAATTTTTTCGTCTACTTTTCGTAAGTGAAGGTTTGCAGTCGAGGGATGAGAAGGTCAATAGTTACTTTTCCTAATCAGATTAATTTCAAAATACCGCCTCTTTAAGATAATACTGCGTTTTGGGGTGTCGAGTTAATTAACATATCTATTTCTTTTTTCGCACGTCCCAATGCCTGTGGTCCCTGTTTTCCCTCGTTTGCAGAATCAACCATTATCTATCACAAAGGCCAAATCTACAAATAAAAGAGCAGGAACTCGATCGTAAATAGAAAATGTCACATTTCTCAGCCGGGCATGTTTCGGTTTTTGCCAGACAAGCATCTCTAGTCCCCGGTTTTCTTTTCGAATAACCACACCCTAATTTCTCTTTTCCCATTATATAAAGACTAAATGCAAAAAGATTCAATTTTTGCTATCTTCTTGCCACTACGATTTGAGTATTATTTAATTGACTGATTCTTCACTGTCATCGAGTTAGTCTATGAGCTAATCTTATTTAAGAAACATTTCCGCAGTAAAAGAGGATGAGTTGTGACGTAAATAATATTATAGATTCCATTTTTGAACGCTGGAGCATTTAAATCATTTGTGGAATGATAACAGAACCCAGCCCGACCAACCGAACAATTTTGGGTATCAACGTTCTGGTCATGAAACAACTTTCTCAGAAATGCATGCTTGACTTGTTCCAAAATTAGATAACACTTTTATTCTAACCTATTGACATCTAATACACCGTTAGGGGTAAGTATATTTTGATGAGCTGCCATTAATAAATGACTTAATTATTGTGGAGAACAATCAAAAAGCGGCACCGTTTCTAAAGTTGAAATACCGCTTTTGTTCTTAAAGCCCGACGAAACAATTAACCCGTGGCTTAGTTTGCACCCACGCCATATTTTGTCGCACTCTGCGCTGACGGATATCAGTATCGACAAAAATATGCCAGGCCCAAATTCAATCCGACATGAGCTAAGGGTGTCGCGATAGTGAAATGATTGGAACTTAAAGGGCTTGGACGGGATCGCCAAAGACGTCTGGTTGGCCTGCCAATCAAACTGAACCTAATGGCTTTTAAAGGGTTTATCAATCGAGTGCAATCGACACCCTTGCAGTAGGATCGAAGCCCTGCCCCAAATGCTCTCCCCACTAACTGCTCACTACCATTTGCCAACCATTGGTTCTGAATGTGGTATCATCTTTCAAACGCTGTAGTATCACTTAAAAGCGTTTTTCACTTGTCATTGCCCATAGAGACTCAACACGGGCAACGTGCTGGCACGCAAACATGTTGTCAGTAAAATCCGAACCAACATGGACTTGTGACGAAAATGATGCTGTGAGTCCATTATCGTGCTCAGAGCAAAACTCTCCGACCTCTTCTTCAATCAGCGGTGATGGAGACATAGAGAATGCTGGCAGTCCTGTCGTTCCGCTGGGGAGACGAAAGCTTAAGAGGCGACGAAAACGCATGCTAACGGGAGTTAGTCGCCAGCGGCGTGCAGCGAATGAAAGGGAGCGCCGAAGAATTCAAGGGGTTAACCGCGCGTTCATAGAGCTGAAAAACGCGCTTCCCGTGGCAGACTCTGTGGATATTTCTAAAATTGACATCCTGAGAGTTGCGACGAAGTGGATAGACCACCTGAGTAAGCTATTAGATCAGGACAAAAGGATACACTCAGAGCCAAAATACACTGTCGAGCCCAAGTTGTATGAAATTCTGGGAGAAGAATTTTCGATCGACGATGGCGAGCTAGAACAGGGCTATTTTCTACAAGGGCAAGGTAGGTTCCATTTCGTTTGTTTACTTTTTTGCATCCTTATCAGTGCAGTGCAAGGGCTAAATCTCTGTCCTCCCAGTTTTGTGAAGAAAAATGTCTGGCCTGATGTTTTCAAGCTTTTGAAAACTCCTGATAAGGGACGGATTTGCTGAGAGCGCTCTTTTAAAGTGCCACACTTTAAATCTGTTTTTTTTTCCGGATGTGTTAAAAGTAGCAGAGTAAAATCAGTCACGCTGTTTAATAAGACAACAACGTGGAAATCTGGCCTTTCATTCACTTTTCAACAAGGCTAGATTGATTACGTCGAAACTTGCCTCTCAAGCTCGCATTCCGATTTTCCCGTTTTGACCTGGGCAATGACAAAGTGAAAAACGCTTTTAAGTGATACTACAGCGTTTGAAAGATGATACCACATTCAGAACCAATGGTTGGCAAATGGTAGTGAGCAGTTAGTGGGGAGAGCATTTGGGGCCGGGCTTCGATCCTACTGCAAGGGTGTCGATTGCACTCGATTGATAAACCCTTTAAAAGCCATTAGGTTCAGTTTGATTGGCAGGCCAACCAGGACGTCTTTGGCGATCCCGTCCAAGCCCTTTAAGTTCCAATCATTTCACTATCGCGACACCCTTAGCTCATGTCGGATTGAATTTGGGCCTGGCATATTTTTGTCGATACTGATATCCGTCAGCGCAGAGTGCGACAAAATATGGCGTGGGTGCAAACTAAGCCACGGGTTAATTGTTTCGTCGTGGCTTAAGAACAAAAGCGGTATTTCAACTTTAGAAACGGTGCCGCTTTTTGATTGTTCTCCACAATAATTAAGTCATTTATTAATGGCAGCTCATCAAAATATACTTACCCCTAACGGTGTATTAGATGTCAATAGGTTAGAATAAAAGTGTTATCTAATTTTGGAACAAGTCAAGCATGCATTTCTGAGAAAGTTGTTTCATGGCCAGAACGTTGATACCCAAAATTGTTCGGTTGGTCGGGCTGGGTTCTGTTATCATTCCACAAATGATTTAAATGCTCCAGCGTTCAAAAATGGAATCTATAATATTATTTACGTCACAACTCATCCTCTTACTGCGGAAATGTTTCTTAAATAAGATTAGCTCATAGACTAACTCGATGACAGTGAAGAATCAGTCAATTAAATAATACTCAAATCGTAGTGGCAAGAAGATAGCAAAAATTGAATCTTTTTGCATTTAGTCTTTATATAATGGGAAAGAGAAATTAGGGTGTGGTTATTCGAAAAGAAAACCGGGGACTAGAGATGCTTGTCTGGCAAAAACCGAAACATGCCCGGCTGAGAAATGTGACATTTTCTATTTACGATCGAGTTCCTGCTCTTTTATTTGTAGATTTGGCCTTTGTGATAGATAATGGTTGATTCTGCAAACGAGGGAAAACAGGGACCACAGGCATTGGGACGTGCGAAAAAAGAAATAGATATGTTAATTAACTCGACACCCCAAAACGCAGTATTATCTTAAAGAGGCGGTATTTTGAAATTAATCTGATTAGGAAAAGTAACTATTGACCTTCTCATCCCTCGACTGCAAACCTTCACTTACGAAAAGTAGACGAAAAAATTCACTTCGTTATTACATGTTAAAACACGAGTTGAACAGAATTCGTTCCAAACAAGAGGTATATCGACCATTGTTGAACTTCTTAAAAGTTGCATATAAAACTTCAGACATCCTTCACAATGCAGTAAAATGAATATTCATGAGCCTAATAAAAAAAAAACAATGGAACCTCGATATAACGAAGGCCAAGTGACTGGCAAAATACTGTTCGTTATGACGAGGTTTAGTTGTGTTATAAGGTTTTTCTCCATGTAGTTTACTATAACTGGGACCAGGAATATCGTTTGCTGTAACGAGAACTTCACGAGGTTCCACCGATTCCGGCATTAATTCCACGAACATGGGTACAGAACGGCGGAATTCAATTCAGAAAGTCGTCATTTTCTCGTAACGAGTTTTTCAAAGAGTCATTAACTGCGATCTTTTAAACATTCCTTGGGTGTTGTTGTTGTTGTTGGGAAATACTAGATTTTCCGAAATTCATACTTTTCCGTATCTGTCGACAAATATGTTTGTAGTACGTGCTGACTTGCAGCTGGGTTCAACTTTTTTCAATTCCTTTTTTTTCAGCCTTCAATCTCAAAAACGAGATTTCATTGACTGATCTATCCTTGTAACCGAGTGCTTTCTCTGCTTGATGATTGGAGATCTGAACGATTTGAGTATTACTACGGGATGTTAAAGAAGGCCGTTGAGATGTTCATAGTGTCTTATAATCATACTGATCGCATAAACAATAATCCCAAAGAGGAAACAATAAATCTCTTTATACTTTATTTTTCAAAACAAACTGACAGACAGATTCAAGCAGATTCTTACAAAACACATTATTGGTGTCGGTTATCATGAATTGTTTGGAGTGAAGTCTTGGCTAAAGCATAACAGTCATGAAATCTTAATGTGGTGAATAATAAGTACTGTATAGGTCCGGATATCGGTTCATGAAATAATAAGTCTGTATGGACTTCAGTATAAACCGCGGTCAGCGACTTATCACGCCCGGGGATAAGCTCAGTGTGAAGCGTTTTAGTCTTCGATGATTTGTGTGTGACCCAAAAAGAAGCCGCAAAGCCAACTAATAACGAGGTATACTCACAGAGCAATTAACAAGAACATGTTGAAGTATGGAAAGCTTTTAATTAATATTACATTCTTGACTTTGTTTTGACGCCTGTGGTTTTATGTACACTAAAACCCTTGGTGGTGTGGTATAATAACCATACCAAAGAAAATAAACTAATTGAAGACGTGGGAAACGGATCTATCAACTTTTCAGTCTTCGACCCGAGCTAATAACACTTCAAAAATATTGTCTAACAGCGTGAATTTCAAAATTGTACACTATTTCTCTCAAAGTTTGTACGTAGCCAACATGAATTACTTGAAAAGATAACTTCAGCTCAAGCACGCAATTTAAATTGTTAATTAAGCGAATGCTCATCCCCCAGTGTACCTCATGGTATTGAAACAGTTTATTGTCGATTCCAAATTATACAGAACCTACATGAGTACAGACTCCGACTTAAAGTAATTATCGGCTTGGCTTTATTCTTGTGATCTTTTACGAAGAGTTATTTATAACTTTGTAGTATAATAACTGCACGACAGTGCAAAAAGTGAAAAGTGCCAGCTCTATAATGCGACGGTGTAATCAATTTTACCTTGTACGTTTATACATCCATTTTCGCACTTTTGGAGAGGCTTGATAGCATGTCTGATTACGTACCGCAAATATCTCAGTCTTTATTCTACATTGCTCAAGAAAAATCTGTTGGCAGCCAGTTTTTGTGTGGCGTGGATCACATGTGAATTTATTTAACTGGAGCAGATCTTTCTTCGGAATGAGAGCGCGGCTATGATTGAAGAACACGATCCGGAAATAAAACTTAAACTCTTTTCCAGCACTGCAAATAACATGTCCCTAGATGGTCTTAAATGTACATTAGTGTTGAAAACTTTGCTTTTCTTTCGTTCTTGATGACGGATAAAATCGAAGCGCCTTTCCTGATCATTGGAAAAGGTAATTTTTGAAATGCCGCTAATCTTGAGGCAATTCGTACTAGACATTGCAAGTTATGACCTTTCTATGAAAAAACTGGGGCTAAGCAAGGCCAAAACCTTGGAAAAACATGCCGAGGTCATACCCAATGCTCACCCTGGCATAAATAATTAATGTATTCTCATGATTAGTTTATAAAACGACCCGTCCATTCACACAAGAGAACATCTTTTCCCGTTGGGTATATATAGCATATATATCAAACTTTGATAAGGGTGAAGATGGAAGTAATATTGTCATCACCTGCAGGAGCCCTGTCAGTAGTTGAAGTGGATACGCACACAGTTTCAACCTATAGTTTGTTAAATAAGGAGTGTCGTAATCTTACTTTAACCACTTTCTTCAAATTGAAAACTGAACGACTAAACGAGAACATCAAAAGACCATTGAAATAGAATTCACTACTGACCAGCATTCGTTTCAGTTCAAAAACAAGCATAGAAACTCAGACTGCCGAGAGAACCCTGAATTAGAATTTCTCAGTTTTCATCGCGGACCAGTTGGGGAGTGTATCTAATTCCGCAATTCACATTGTTTCATAAATTTTTTGCGGCATTTTGGGTAAAGAAAATATCTTATATTTGGTAAAATACTGGACATTTCTCTTGCTCTGGTTTGAGACTGAGTACTAGTGTCAGTGCCAAGAGGTCAGCTATGCAGACGGGTTTGACTTACGCCTGGCAAATTCCTTCAGAAATATATCTCTCGTGAAATGCCGTCTTGGGTCTTGGGTGCAAACACAACCAGCGCAGTTTGTTATGTCGCAAGCTTGATATACAAAATTCTTTGTAATATTCATCTATTACTCTTTTCTCTCACACAATATGGCTTATTGCACAGAATTTGCAACAGTAACAGCTATTTGTTTGTTCAGTTTCTCCACCTTTGTTTATTCTCCTGTTATCGCAGTTATTTAATACACTTCATGTAATGGAGTAACTGAGCCCATAAAAAACGACACAGCTCCATCACTTTTCTCGCCTTTACCGCCATCATTAGTAGGTCTGTTCTCTGCCGTTGTCAAGAGGTTTTGAAGGCATTAGACATTCGGCACTAGCGTGGGACAAAAAATAGAATTTCCTCCTTTGGCACTACATCCACTTAGCTACAAAAAAAACATATGCATGGTGAATATAAGGCCATTAAATGACGGTTTCAGCTAGCGTGTTTAGGTCCTTGTAATGCCACACAATTAAGACCACGCGATGTTTCAATGGGCCCTTTGCAGTTTACGATCACATGGTACAAAAACCGCCATGCTGGAGAGCAAAATGCCCACTGGGACCTCCAAAACAAAGCAACTTAACTAAATATTCTTTTGTTTTGGAGGTCCCAGTGGGCGGTTTGCTCTCCAGCATGGCGGTTTTTGTACCATGTGATCGTAAACTGCAAAGGGCCCATTAGAAGGCTACAATTGT
>JAHPZR010020015.1:0-5000 GCA_019787425.1 Platygyra sinensis
GCTTTGATCGCATCTTGGATCGCATCTTGGGGAAAAATTCAGAAAAAGCATGGTTGAAAAGGGACGGCAGTAACAATGGAGCAATGCTTACCTAACTCCCATGCACCACCTCGTTTCGAGCACCTTGGTTAGCGAGAGCAAACAAGCCAAGCCAAGCGTTATGTTCTTCAGCAATTTCTGTGGATCAGATAGAAATTTGCGAGAACCTCCCTGCGAAAAGAACACTAAGTTTTGCATAAAACCTGTACACTGCAGTAATGAACAAAAAACACTTTCAAGAAAAGACAATTGTTTTTTTCCTCGTAATTGCTTCAGTTCGCTTGAATACTTGAATAATGCTACAGAAGCCAGCTTCCTCGTCAAATTATTCGACAAGAAACGGAAATATCCAGTTTACTGAATAAAAAGCTAACTTGTTTGTCGCTGATGTTTGAAAAGCAGCGCCTCGTTTACTCCTGTTCCACGTGCGCTACGGCTGTTGTCTGATTGGCTAGTCTCATTGAACAAACGCAGGGCGTTCGATCGTTCTATCGGTTATTAAATGTTCGGCAAAAAAATGACATTGAAACAATCTTGTGCATCTGAATTACTACGTCCAACACTTCTCTTCAAAAAGGTGGCTTCAGTGAATGTTTTTTTCCACTCCTTTCCAGTTTTTAGTGAAGTATTTGCGATGAGAACCTGTCAGGACCTGTCAGTTTGAATTATCCTTTCACCACGTGGGGAAGTCGGTTTTGATTTCTGTTTTCTTTTTATTGGCTCCAACAACAGCTCTCTCGAAAGAAATCTTTCCTCGCCACAATAGCAGCGTATTAAACTGATATTTTCAGTTTATGTTCTCGGTACACATCTAAAAGTTCTTAATCCCGGTATAAAAGTTCTTAAAACACTTCAAAAAAATGAAAGGTTAATTCTCATAACACAAAAGTTCTTGTAATGATTGCATTTCACAAAATTAAATCTCGCGAAAATCGCAGCGCGTCACAACGATAGTGCGGCATTAATCCTCCCCCATGCAGTATTTTGACGAAATCGCAACACAACTGTACTTTAATGACTGCATGTATGATTGAAAAGCCATCATTTTTCATTCATGTTCCCTCGGCCAAGGTTACGTTCAGTAATATTCATTTTGTTAAAGCTGGCCTTCCATGATGTATAATTTTGAATTTAAATCTCGTTTTTACCTCCTTTTTCGTGTCTCTGTTTTGACTTCTTTGACAACAAGATCACTGTTCTTACATGTAAATTATTTTTTCTGTTCGTTTAGAATACCGGAAAAATTGTTAAAGTTACAATTGTCTGTTGCAATAGTTTTCAAGTAAATAGGCTTTCCCTGTCTGGAACAAAACCAGTTTCGACGATCTATATAACTCAGTTTTGACCAGACATGGACATGGCTTTTTGATCTATCAATTGCACGCTTATCAATCCGTAATGTTTCTTTTTTGAAAACTAGCAATATATCATGACAATCACGATTGTATTCTGACAAAAGGAAAATTAATTCTGCCCCGTGTGATTAACAATGACAAACTGTAGATAGTTGGAAATTTTTGTATAATTTTTTGAGACTCTGTAAGTCTAAACAATAAATAGTGTCTATTTAAATTATGTTTTCCGCTAATGAAGGCGGTTAATTATACTGTCTGGGGATTTAACAAGAATTTTAAAACGGCATTTATAATAATTGTAATAATTCATTAGCCAGCTCGCTATATCTTTGTAAGCTTTGGCGTAATGTGTTCGGTCCATTAATGATTTATCCAAACCTCGACGAGCTCAGCCGTTTATCTTTAAACATCTTCCGCTGGGAATGATTAATATGGAAACATTTGTGCCTCTGGCTTTAAACCGGTTATCATTTGACGCGCAAGCAGAGACTTTCTTTGTCTTTAATTTATCCGTCGTCGATCTGTGAAAAAGTAAAAACACGTTCTTTATTGTTAGTCAGTGTGAATGAAAGAGGTCTTGCTATTTTGAGTTGCAAATTCTTCAGTTACAAATAACTATCGATCTTTCTTTTGCCAATATTGGGAGGAAGAGATAAAAAAAAAGCGGCGCTGAGTAAATCCGATATGAAAAAGCACGGAATCTAACTTCTTAACTCACGCCAAACTGATCGACTTCGCCTCGAGTTATGAAATCCCCAGCTAAATTTGAATGGTGTTTAACTTCCGATTGCAAGTTCTAATTAACTTTTAAGAGCAATAAGAACTATATTGCGGATACAACAAATTGTAAACGCACTTTCCTCGAGAGCGAATTATATCTAGCACATGGGGCTTATTGTTTGTCGTGATTCGAAGTAATGGATAAGCTTCCCTAGAATGATTTTTTATCCTGGATACACAAAACGAATAAATCGGAGGCAAAATTTCACGCGGTTTTCCTTCCGTAAAACACTTTCAAAAGCCATATCAAGTCATCAAGGAATTTTAAAACTCGTTGAAAAATCGCGTGAGGTTAACAACCATATTTGCGTTCCGCCCTCCAAATCTCTTCAATCTCGCTTCACAGCTCATCTGTAGTCCTAAAATTACACTTGCTTTTAGCGCGCACTGTATCAAAAAACAGTGTTTATCTCATCTATAAAGCGCAGCGATATCAGAGCACTTTGAACCTAAAACATCGGCACTTTTGCCGTGTTTCCGACTTGATGTCTTCCGCTCATAAGGAGCTCGCGTGGACGAGTTTGTTATCTACGATTATTGCCTGCAGCGTACGGAGCTTGGTTTAAATGACTGCACAGAGATTTGCGCCTTCATTCCGGCAACAAGACGAAGAGAGGTTAAAATCAGCGATGGCGTGTCCACCGTATCCAACCGAGGTGTCATACGCGCCATTTCAGCAAATGGTTCGAGAAACGCCGATTACGATGATGCCTTCGCATCCAGCGTCTCTGCCGCCTGTGTCTCACTGCAGCAAGATGGACCCCCGAGCCAACATCCATGTAGCGTCTCCGTTTGTTCTCAATCCTTTAGGGAGTTTTGACAGCGACCCCGGCATGGCAGCTTCGCATAGCTTGGGTTTTGCCATCGACACCTCCAAACTACGCGAATTGGAAGAGTTTGCAACACAGTTCAAACTCCGGCGCATTAAGCTGGGCTTCACCCAGACAAATGTCGGTGCCGCGCTTGCCACAGTGCACGGCACGGATTTTAGTCAAACCACCATCTGCCGCTTCGAAAATCTCCAACTGAGCTTCAAGAACGCTTGCAAGCTGAAGCCGATTCTGGCTCGTTGGCTCGAGGAGGCTGAATGCACGGGAGGGGCTTGTGGCGACAAGTTTAACGCAGAACGCCGGAGAAAGAGACGGACGACAATTGGACTTACTGCTAAAGAGCACCTAGAGGATCACTTCCTTAAGCAACCCAAGCCATCTTCACAAGAAATCATTCGCATAGCCGAAGGTTTACGCCTGGACAGGGAAGTCGTTCGGGTTTGGTTCTGCAATAGGAGACAGCGAGAGAAACGGGTAAAAACCTCTTTGAGTATTCATGGCTTTCTTGGTTGCAAGAACGATTAATTCACGTACGAACACTAGTAACTGAAAGAACTTTCTTTACAGCGGTCCGTTTGTATATAATTCCGGAGCTAAACTCCTCGTTGAAAGAACTTCTTAGTTCGATAAACACTGAGTTAATATCGGTTTTAGGCCATTGCATTCTGTAACAAACATTACCTTAGTTTAAGAACGCGAATGAAACCAGTCTTGGTATAAATGCCAACAATGGCAAAAATTTAACTTCTAATTTCAATTCCTTTGCATAATGGAGGCAAGAAGGTGTGTTTTGTAGACTCGAAAAATTACTTTATCATTTAACTTGTTTATAAAACCCAGTATAATATTAAAATGAATAAAGGCGAAACATTTTGCGTGTGGATGGGAGGACTCCTTAGGCTTGTAAACTTGCTTTTAAAAGTCAGTGTTTATCTTTGTATGTATTCAGAGGTAAACTAAATCTAACTGTAATTCATGTCTAATTGCTGGTTATAAATATGTAGCTTCAGTGTAGAGAACGCTTTGCTGTTAATAAACCAAGTTAAAACATTCAATAGTTGACAGCGTCAATGCTAGCGTATTTCTTTAAAACGAATTAAATTTATTATTAGTATGAAAAAACAGTTTTAAATTTGGCTCTTTATTTCAATTTGTCCACAGGCAATCTTTAAAATTATAGACACTGCTGAGGCAAATAATTAATTTAAACTGCCGAGGAAGAAAATCCAGACTATAGCTTTTCAGAAATAGAAATATGATTGACATCAAATGACATTTTAAAATGTGAAAATTTGTGATCAATTTTTTTTTTTCTTTTTGGAAATTTAGGTTTATATCCCCTAAAACGAAAAAAAGATGCCTTTTATGCTTTTCTATAAAGTTGAAGTTCAAATTCCGAGTTAATTCGTTTTTTATCTCTCAAAACGAAAGAGCCAAATTTATTTGATTATCAGTGGCTTCATGATCAGATTTCCATCTATCGTTTCGATACATCCCCAACAGCATCCGCCAACTGTGAAAGAGGCCATTAAACTGTCAGACTTTTAGTGTAAACATTGAATTGTGAATTTTGTAAACACACATTAATTTGAATTTATAAGTTCAAGCATGTGTAAAAGACAATTTGAAATCTTTTCTACACGGTCACAGAAAGACGGAATGTACTGAATGAAATATAATAGTTCCTAAATGTATGTTAGAGCTTTTTCACTTGAGATACATGATTGAGAGCTTGAGCCACTTTTTCATCCAGTCAGAAATAAAACAAAAATTAGTCGTGACTCGCCTATTCACGTGACTCGCCTATTCACGCTTTCGCGCGCTTTGTCGGTTAGCCGCAAGTATTTACGTCAGGAGCCCATCACTCCTGTTTACGTTGAGTTTTACTTTGTTGATTTGATTGTCAGTGTCCTTTCTGACTGAAGTGAAAACTTAAGTTTTGGTTCTTCGACTCTCAATTGAAAACATCCTATCCTCTAGACTCGTTTATTCCTTA
>JAHPZR010020015.1:10000-15000 GCA_019787425.1 Platygyra sinensis
GGTTTACTAGCTGTTGAAACAATGAAGAATATGAAGGCAGAAACCGACACAACGTAGAATGATTTTTGAAGGTATACTATATTTCGGCTGGCCAAACCAGCCTTCTTCAGGTACAATGGGAGTTTTACATTGGCACGTGTTTTTATGTAGCATATTACCGGAAATACGTAAAAATAGTTGACAGTGTGAATTAAAGATAAACATATGGTGAAATAAAATAATAAATTTACATAATTAAAGAAAACATGCAGTTAAAATGTTTCTTCACGGATGTTAAGACCGTCAGGATCTAGTGTTCTGCCTTTTTGAATTAAAAAAGCCTCCCTGGCCTTGCGAATAGAGTCTCGGTTAGAGAAGATTTTTTCGATGGGTATTAATTGCATGTCGTTAGCAGTGTGGTTAGGAGAGGACAGGAAATGTTCTGCAGCAGTAGTAGGTTTAGATTTGGTGTTAGGGTTATCTATTGAAACAATGCATGCTATTGTTCAGTGTTGTTCAAATTGTTGTTTAATTCTTCAGCGGAATTTTGTTCGTTTAGTTGTTCTTTTTGGACATCGAACTACGATCGCTTAATTAAAATTCATACCCCGTTAGCGCTTTGGTGTTTCTTTGAATATTAAACTTGAGAGCACCTAATGATATGGAAAAGGCGGGTTCAGAGTCTGAGGTAGGCTATCCCACGAACTTGGGATTGAGTAATTGTTTTGTTGGTAACACTTCTTTTGTTTGAAATATTTAACAACAATATTGGTAGACACTAAAGTATTTCTACCGATTGTTACCGATCTGAACTGAACATTTTCACAAGAATATGACCTAGATAATCTATAATTCAAAACGTTTTTATGTTGCCAGTAATGATTGAGGAGATTTAAGTGTCTCGCGACCGGTTTAGGCGAGTTTTTGTCGTCTTTCTCTACGTCACGAAGGTGTTCTCGGTATCGGTCGTCCAGCCTTCCCAGCGACCGTCTGCGCAGTAGGCTACCCCACCCCACCCACCGTACCAGTTAATGTTGGCCACTTGATTTTAACCTCAGTAACTTCAGTTAAATTTTAGGTCTTTACATTGTCTTCAATGAACCCTGCCATAATGTTTGAGTGGCATCGTCAGCTATTGTTCATGATTTAACCCGATTAGGATTCTCTTCAGATCGCTCAGATTTTCATCGCCGAGAAACTGAGCCAGACACAAGATTTGCAATAAATTGTTAATTGAAATAATATATCTAACTTAAGGGGGGAGAACCTTAACTACAAATCTGTTGCTAAGGAAATCTCAAAACCTCCTTTTTTTTTAGCTCCTGAAGTCCAGTGTGCATCAAAGTTTACCGTGTTTGTTCGATTCACGTTTCCTTTAAATGTTTCGAACCACGCCCATATTTGGTATGTCACGTGACCACAATAGAAAATGTCTAAAAACTCGGACTGAGTGGATCGTTTTCGAAATATAACAATACGATTTGTTAAAACACGGCATTATCTACAACTTGTAGTATGCGTTTGAAGAAATGTACAATATTTCGAAAATTATAGATATTTAAGAGGCTATAAAAGCACTTAAACAACTATAATTTTCGAAATATTGTACATTTCTTCAAACGCATACTACAAGTTGTAGATGATGCCGTGTTTTAACAAATCGTATTGTTATATTTCGAAAATGATCCACTCAGTCCGAGTTTTTAGACATTTTCTATTGTGGTCACGTGACAAACCAAATATGGGCGTGGTTCGAAACATTTAAAGGAAACATGAATCGAACAAACACGCTAAACTTTGATGCCCACTGGACTTCAGGAGCCACAAAAAAGGAAGTTTTGAGATTTCCTTAGCGACAGATTTGTAGTTAAGGTTCTTCCCCCTTAAAGATCATGAGATAATCAGATTATACCGGCACAACTTTTTTATATTCGTAGGCAAGCTGAAACACAGTTTTGATTGATGATGATAGACATTTAGGCAAACTGCCAAGCGGTATTTCGTAAAGAAAGCTCTATTTTGTTGCCACTGCACTTTGCCATTGACCAAACTTTCTTTGGACCAGGCATGAAGTATCCAATTACACGGGTCATGTAGCACCTATCGTAAGGTCTCACATGAATGGCTCGATACCTTTAAGGGAACAACAGAACAACAACAGAAACAATGCCTCTAGACCTAAAACAATAACGGCTACACACTATGATGGCAAGGCAAAAAGAATTATGCTACCTTCCGGGTCTTCCGAATTACACAGCGTCAACTTTTAAAATCACTTTTAGATCAGTTACATTTTTGCCGTGACAGCGGGGACAGCGGTATCTCGTAAGATGACACATGTCTCCTGCAAACATTCAATATTCGTGTTATTTGCTTTACCATTCATTAATGTTTCAGTCCATCGCGGCTTTTATTATTAACTCTAACAGGAGTTTACGTAATCGCTAAACGCTGAATCACTGACGCGCTCGGGAATAACTGTGCGTCGGGCACGCATCATGCATACATCACGACAGAGATTGAAGTTTCTTGTTCTTCTCCTTATCGCGTTTATGTCAGTCGTGGTAGCTTTTTCATATTTTGGGTCACACTATTTAAAAATCAAATCTTCCATGGTCAGGGGAATTACAGATGTCGAGGAAAGGCATTATTATAACATCCACAGCTGGCAAGGTAAGTGCTGCTTTTAAAATAACCTTTCAGTTTTATGCTTTCGAGTGTTGTATCAGTTTCCGGCGAAGTCGTTCTCCGTCATCACAGACAGTGGTTTGGAAGATGAGATTGAGTTAATTAAACAGAAGATGTCGCCAGACCGCTGTCTTTTTCTCTGTATGCCAACTGTTTGGCGTTAGCAACTGTTCAGCTTTTCTCTTATCTGTTCTGCTTCTTTTTTTGTTGTGCCACTATGAAATCGTAGTGAGATCGGGAGCCGAGGTTACAAATTAACTGACCTTTCCGCTGTTTTCTGTCATCGGATTACACGTTAACATTTTTTCGGTATACGCTCTTTTAATACTGCGCATAAAGACCACAAAATATTCCGTTTAAGGATAAACAAATGCGCAGCTGCGATGCATATGATTTCCCACAGTAGAAATTTTTTTTCTTGCACGAAAGACAGTTAAACCCCGCTATTTGGAAAATACTGTAAACAGTTCGAAATAGCGGAAGTTTGTGACACAGTTACGGCAGCATTGTTGCAATGTTGGCAGAAACAATGATTTTTTTTTCATTGTAAAGAACATTTTTTCCCATAGGCAAAAGAATATATTTTTCCTACCATGCAACGTGACTGCCCTACAAAACCTCTATAGTCAAGCAATTAAAAAAATTAAAATAGAGAAAATTAGAAAACTCTGTTATGTAGTGTGTCGAAGTCGCTAAAATGTTTTGCATTAGAAAGAGCGCTTGAGCAAATCAGTCCAAAGGAAATAGATTTTAGTTCGAAATAACTAAGAGTCTGAAATAACCGAATTCGAATTAGCGGGATATTGAACTTGAACAAATGACTTCATTGTGGTGGGAGAATTTTTAAGACATTTTTGTTCTTTAGCTGAGTTGAAATGAAAGTGCTTTTGCCGTTATTAGACTCACACGGGCCTATAAAAACCGATTGACTCCGAAATTAGCATCGGTAAATTTTAATTATTTGGAGCATCTCTCTGTGCTTACTTTAAATCAAATAGCTGACACACTTTTATCGAAAAGTGGTTTCGATTTTCTCTGCTATTGCCAAGTGTTTTAAAAACTCCTTATCTATCGATCTATCGGCGAAATAACAAGTCTCGACGAAATCGTTAAAATGACTGAGCCCTTTCACGGATTAGCCATGTAAAGTTAAAATGGCATTTTCAACTTTCCTTTCACGACAATTAACAATCAAAGAAGAAAAATTAACAAACAATAGTAGACCACCTTACAAAAGCGACAATTAAAATGTTGTTTCCACCTTTCATACACTATTGTTCCTCTTACGTGCTTAGATAAAGCCAATCAGCGCTCATTCAGTTGCAGTATTAACGTCACATTACAATTTTCTTCGATTCATAGCATAGTTCTAGAAACAAGACATAGTCCTTGGATACACCAGAAAATTAATGTTAAAGACTTCTAGTTTAAACAGCTGTTGTCGCGTTTTTGCAATATAAACGTTACAATTTATAATTAAAAGTTCGGACAAAAACGATTATTTTAACTATCTCGGGCCTGCGCTTATCCACGTTCAAACGTTATCTAGCGCATTGGTAAGTGAGAAGAATTTTCTTCAATATAATTTCTACAACGTTTCGCCTTTTTGAGGTCATTTTCTAAGAGTTGACCACGCGCGATTACCTTTTCTCAAGCGTGTTCTGCAAATTTAGAAGGAAAAGATGAAACACCGTATAGATTCAGAAAAGCGAGAGGGACGCGAGCCCATGCAAGGGAGGGCGCTTACTTAAGAAGTTGAACATTTCAGTCCTTTTGACAATGCTTTACTTTGATCAGTAATATGTCATTGTCATATGTCATTGTCTTAAATATCACTTTCTAAATGGGGTGCTTATTGGAAACGGGCGCTTATTGGAATAGGGGGCTAATGAAACAACAGCACACAATAGGGAGTACTTATGTGAAAGGAGCGCTTATTGGAAGGAAAGCGAGGAATCGATTTCTTACCGCGCTAACAATTATCGGGGTGTGTACGCGAGTTATTCTGCAAGAGTTGGTGTTAAGATGAAACTCTTTGAAGCTCGATCAGGTGGTGGACTTAGCAATAACGAGATCATGTTTTGTAGTAAACCAGCCCTCTTTCAGTTGTCGCATCGTGAGGCACATGAGTGCGTGTAAAGCGTGGAGTGTAAATTTAATTATCAGACGTTAGACGCATTGCTCCTACTACCAATTTATTTTACTAATTCTTTACTGAGGAGGATGCAAGATATGCGAATTAAGAGCCATTCTCGAGGTAATTTCTCTCAAGTTATCTTCCCGCAACATTTGGTAGACCGTAGTACCAGTTATTCCGCCGATAATGTTGTTCG
>JAHPZR010020015.1:20000-37500 GCA_019787425.1 Platygyra sinensis
AAAGGCTTACAAAGGGGGGGTCACGGGCACCCCAGGACCCCCCCTTGGCTACGCCCTTGATTTATGACCAAAATTTGCGATATTCCCTGCCCTATTTATGACCTGATAAAAGCTTCAAAATCCTATTTATGATCTGAACCTTACTTCAAAATCCTGTTTCGGACCTGCGTTGTAATTGGATCCCTTGTTCAGACCAATGTAAACACAATTTGTGAAGGGCTTTTGTTGATTTAAAAGACCTAGCGTCAATAAATGATAATACGGTTGAGACGTGTTCTTGAAAAGGATTTTTTGCTTAATTTTTGTCCCTAATACAAGACAAGATATTTGTTAAGAGTATTACTGTACTTGAAATTTCTTGTCGGCGTAAACTAAAGTAAGAATCAAGCTTGTTCTTCCCGTTGCGGTTTTCGAGCATAGCATGGTTTTGTGTTTTCCGACCGACAATTTACGCTGTCAACACAGAAAATAGCGAAACAATAAAACTAGCTACCTTCCAGCTCTTCATTCTTGTAATTAGTTTTACGAATACGGCAGTATTCAGACCTAACTTAATTGCTACTTACCTTTTCTAGATGGGAGTCCGCCGAGTCAGCCATCTTGCTCATAACTACGATAACTACACGTGTTCATAACCTGAGCCCGTAATAAATCTAGCAGCGGTCTACAAATGAGCGCTAGAGAAAAAAAGTCGCGCCAGACAAAAAAAAGTCGCGCCAGACCAGAAAAACTTCGCGCCAATGGTAAGAAAGTATACATCCGCAATATGAAGTTGCACGCACGCGTGTATGGCACTAACAGGGCTCCGTAGATATTTGTCCTTGGACATAATCTGTTCCTCGAAGCTCACACGTTCGCTTGTCGGAACAGATAACGTCCGCAGACAAATATCCTTGCATATTTTCGCGCCATATGGAGGTATGCTTTATAAATTTGTACTCTCTAAAAGTTCACAAATTTGGACGCGCACTACAGACTTTTAAGGTTAGAACTCCCTTGTAGAGGATAATAAACAGTAACACATAAAATTCTGTTCGTTAACATTTTTTTCAATAATCACAACCTAGGGTTTAATCCACAAGCTTTTAAGACAGTTGAACGAAATTGTACATTAGAATAGACAGTATAATATGAAAGTACTGCTCATTAACAAATGATAAATGCCATAACATACACTATTGAGTTATGGATGCACGTGAAAGGTGGTTAAGCACGAAAGAAGCGTAAGAGTCGCACTCGGCAATCGTCTCGTGCGGTTCTAGCTTCTTGAGTGCTTAGCAAACCTCGCAAGTTCATCCATAACTCAGTAGTGTACAGCTGTGGTGTTTAACATTTGTTTTATAACATAACACTAACACATTGGAGCAAAAGAAGTCGACAGCAGCGTACAACCATGGACAAATGGTAGACGGTGAATTAACCAATCAGCGCATGCGCTTTGCTTTAGTAATGTTATGAATAGATTTCGTTTGAATAGTAACACGTTACAAGGCTTCATCCAAAATCCTTCAAGAATAAAAACACAGTATCGTCATCATTATCATTATTATTTTATTTAGTAATGCAGGTCACAAATATTGGCAGCCAACGAGGCTGATGTGAACCTACAATTGAGAAATGAAATGTAACGTAATAACCGTTCTCAAAAGCAATCCCATTAGTTTCAGCAGGAGCCCATCGCTAGGAGCCAACAACTACCCCATATTCCTTTCACGGCGTTTTCACAGGCCGATCTATTTTTAGTTTGAATTTATCTCGAATTCAGATCCCCACAGGAACCTCGGTGACCAATTGCAATCACGAGCACGGACAAATGTTAACATGTCGACATGTTCACGTGAGACCGCATTGTTTTATCCTTACTGAAGCGTGATCATGTAGACTGGAACTGGCCTATTTCGCGGAAAAAACATCTAAAATTACACTGGTCTGTAAAAATGCCGTTGCATTGGCTTATTATGGGAGTTGAAGGCTCCTAGTAATGGACTCCTGGTTTCAGCTATCACGACATGCTAGAAGCCTTGAGAAAATAAACCACTAATGGATTTGTTTATGTTCTTCAGATTTGGCGCTGTTCAGCCCATTTACATTAACCTCATACGAGATCCACTCGCCCGCTTTGTTTCTTCATACTATTACAAGAGATTCGGAGACCAAAGGGAGGGGCACAGAACATGGTGGTTTAAAGGCACAGAGCAAGAGAAAAATCAGGTTTGAGTTACGTTGGCTGGGTACTCTAAACTGCGTGACCAAGTTCCTTTTTCTGTAGCACAAAAGAACCCGAGGTTTTCGCCACTTCATTCTCGTCCCTAGAGCCCCTGTCTCTTTCAGTCGGCGGAGCCCTTGCTCGAGGAAAATGTGGATCTGGAGAGACACGATTTGATTGACTAGATTCTCACTTACGTCTAGGATTGAACGCAAGTATTATTTAATTAGTACTTCATATTTGGCAGGGTTACTTGACATTTTCATATTACTTCATATTTGACAGAATTGTGTGTGTTTTGGCGACTTTTTACCAATGAGGACACTTTATCATAAGGAATTTGAATCTCATTAGCGTTCAATCCAGGACATATCTGTAGATTCTTGGACATTTCGTTCTTGAAAAAAGGTTCATACGAGCCAAGTGCCCCATCAGGCCGGAGCGCATCCCGGCAAGGGGTATTTCTACTCCGCCCTGGAATGCATGTCCATCGTAGGATTACCCCCAGCATTAACCCTTTGACTACCTAATCAATTATATCAATTGTTTGGGTGCCATGGCGCTAAGGGGGCCTATGTTTTGCTAAAAAAAAAAAAGGTGTTTCTATATGAGATAGCTTTCTCAAAGATTAGGCACAAAAATATGCTACATTTCAATTTGGTGCATGCGCATAAACCAAAATTTGGACTGTTTGTTTATTTTTTCCGATTACCCGTTCCGTTTTATTTTTATATCCAAAACTGACCGATGTGCGGATAGATCTATCCTAGCTCTACCATCTGCCTATCAAGAATATCTGGTGATATTTAAATTGATGACGTCACGAGTGGTACAAAGAGCACTACCACTCAGGACCTGAGTCCTTGAGGGTCCAAGGATTAAGCTCGCTGGTACCCAGGGCCTCTCGATCCGTAGACGAGCGTATTAAGCGGGTCAGGCCAACGCGCACTCCTGAAGAGTCCAAAGGGAGAGCCCAAGGTTAAAAATGCCCTTCGTTATTTTCTTCCTTCGGTCACAAATCGCCGTCTGGGCCCTAAAACGCATGGGTGCCTCCCTAAATTAGGGGTCGGGTTACATGACCTTCAAGGTTTTATGCAATATTGCATGCAGAGTTTGGGCTCTTTTCGTCATATCCCCCCTCGGAAAAGTTTTGTCAAGTTAGCTCATTAATATTCGAACAAGAGTAATGGCGTCGCTCGGGAAGTGTTTATTTGCTCAAAATTGGAGCAGAATCTTTCGGAGATGGAAGTCCGGACATTTGTAAGGATACAGAGAGTAATTTGGGACCATTTGTTGGCTTCTAAGGCTGAAATTATAAAGAAGCAAGGTTCATTTTAGCTTTCGTGCCGAACGCGGCCACGCGGTGAATAATGTATGGCTGTTTATATGCTTTCTGTTCTGTTTTTTGTTTCGTTCCCTTTTCAAGCCCGCTGAGGTAATTTTTGTCTAAATCACGCAAGAAAAGTTCGAAAAAGATGTTCCCATTCAAAGTTAAGCTCTCAGCCAATAATTCTGAAATTTTTTGACCAAAACGTCGGCTAGCTGTAAAACAATCAACAAACGCAACTGAGATTTCATCATGTCAAAATTCCGACGTTCACAGCTGGATATGTCAGAAAAGAAGCCCAAATTCACGCAGATATGCGTCTTGTTATACAACGAATCATACATGTATGTTACATCCGGTCAGAAATTTCCTTTTGTTTCAAGTTCCTTTTAAAATCTCTAAAATCTGTTAATGCTGGTACTGTAATCGAAGTGTTTTAGTTGCATTCCAGCCAGTGGAAAGGAAACTAGTGTTCTTAGACCAAGAATCTAGCCTATCAAATCACTTGTCTCCGGAATCACCGTTTTCATCCTCGTAGCGGGGCCCCGTCGGTTAAGAGGTACAGGTGGATCTGGGGACGAACATGTCGGCAGTGGTGACTCGAGCCGCGAGGGGAATGGGAAGAGCTCGATGAAATAAACAAGTAAAAAGCCCACGATTGTAAGCGCGATTTATCACCCATGGTATTAAAAGGTGATCAAATGGTATGTTCGTGAAATTACAAAACAATTTCACTTTGGTTTTGTCAAATTCTAATAATTAAGAATTTTGACAAATCGCGGGTGAGATAAATCCTAATTTCTCTCGTCAACATTTGATTATCCACACTTATTCCATACTATTCCACTGTTCAAATTAATTTTCTACTTTGGTTACTTACTGTTTTATTAGACATTTGACGAATGTGTTCTCAATAACGTAAAAGAATGTGTGGACCCTGGAAGGGTTTTCT
This sequence comes from Platygyra sinensis, assembly GCA_019787425.1. Taxonomy (NCBI): domain Eukaryota; kingdom Metazoa; phylum Cnidaria; class Anthozoa; order Scleractinia; family Merulinidae; genus Platygyra; species Platygyra sinensis. The sequence goes on from JAHPZR010020015.1 coordinate 24,486, forward strand.
ACATTGTTCCATACTTTTGTGGACATGAAGCCTTTTGCAAGTAAGTCTGATAAGTTTGATAGTTTTTTGAGCTGATCAGGTTTTGTCAATTGAATTCTGGCCTCGTTATATGACATCTAAAATAATTTCCCTTTTTTATATTATTACATTGGAACCCCGCTATAACGAAGTGTCACGGTACCGAAAAAATTGTTCGTTACAGCGGGTCTTCGTTATAGCGAAGACCCCGTTATAACGAATTATCTGGTTAACAACAAAAATATTCCTTATAGCGGGGTAACCAAGCTGGACCAAGCTGAGCAATGGGATATATACCACGCAAAACAGTCTACAGACTTGCACGTGAACAGCTACATTTAAATACAGCAAGCTTTGAAGGTCAAAGTTTCCCTATCTTGACCAATACGAGTAGTGTTTGGCTTATCAGCCATTTGTATCATCATGTCGCGTTTTTACTTAGTGAGAGCGACAGGACAAAATATTCGTTATAGGGGGTAAATTGTGCTTTGGGACCGTCAAAATCAATTCGTTATAGCGGGGTTCGTTATAGTGGGGTTTGCTTCCACATATTTTACTGTAATTTTGCCGGGCTTTCAAATGTTGTTCGTTATAACGGGGTCTTCGGTATAGCGGGGTTCCACTGTACTGTGAAGTTTAGCCTGTTCCAGGCCGCTCTCGGTCGTTTTTCCCTCCCAGAGCCTGGAACTGGCTATGGTTAGCCCTGAAAGTAGCGCCCAGTCGAAAGTAGCTATAAAATGTCACTCTTGCCGTAGCAAATACACCACGTATTCTAACAGGGCTCTGCGGTCAAAATCGCAATTTTTTTAAGGTTCTTTTGTTTACTCAATTCCCAAAAGACACTTGGATACAAAGAAAACAACACCAAATATAGACGTTTGTCCCAAAAGCCTCGTAGCCATGTTAGAAGAACGTGGTCTATTCCGAAAGTAGCGAAATAATAAAGCGTGGAAATAACAGCTACAGCAATGTATACCAAACTAATCAGATAAATCTGAAGTTTGGTTTAGATCAAAATTAATCAAACCAACTATTACTAATGACTTCGTTGTGATGTTATATAGTTATGCCGTCGTGGTTTTCTTAAACTCCCTATTTCTAATTTATGAGGGGGACCCGCAATATGGTACACATTCTTAGCTACGCTTAACGTTGTCGAGGAAAGTTATCAACCACTGAAAAAAGAGACAAGAAAAAGCTGCTGCTAATCTCAAGTTAGAGGGGCACGTAGGTTACTGTAATCTTATGTCCCTTGTTGCTAGAGCTAATGCCATTTATTTCCTCTTTCCAAAGGAAACCTTCACAAATGGCTCTACAACAAGCTAAGATTAACGTCATGTTAAATTACTTGGTGGTTGGAGTCACTGAGGAGTTCCAAGATTTCCTTTCCGTCCTTGAGAAACTTTTACCGGATTTTTTCACGGGAGTATTGGATCTATACAAGGCACCAGGTTAGTATACGAGCTGACCAGCTGTTTTTGATGGTCCAGTAAGATTAGAAAAGATTAAGACGGATAGCGAAGAACGAACTCGGCGGAGGGATATTAACAGACTTTTTATCTTGCTATTCTGTGAAATATATGGGCTAACAAACATTGAATTAGCTTTTGTCCCACACAATGCCATTCGTTTTTTCTTTTTTTTTTTTGCAGCTTTCTTGTGTCTGTAGCTATTTGACCGCGCCGTTATTTTTATGCCCCTCCCCCTCCCCCTCCCCCTCTCCTCAGGTCAATACGTTGCCCCGTTACGCACTTTGCTCCAATTAGGACTTTCCACACTACCCCAGAGGTGCTTGAAAACGTAGCTTTATTTCCACGGTTAGGCCTTATGCACCGGTCTCCTGTTTTCGCTTAATCGTCTCCTGTTTTTTTCAACTCTTCCTAGACAAAGGATTCTTTGCAAGATTCTTTGTCGTTTTTACCTGTTCAATTTCTGTGGTTTCTTAGCCTTTTTTCCCTTTTGGTATCCTAGCATAAGACTTCGGTAGTTTTGGTACAGAAATGCGCTGGATTGCCTCGACTTTGTGCAAGGTTTACATTCATTCGTCGCTTGCTCTCGTGGCCCTCGATTTCTTTGTTGATGTTATGTTTATTCAATGAGAAAGTTTAAGAAAAAACTCCGCTATTTTCCATTGACTGTGATCTCAAAATGCAGGAAATGGCATCTTAGAGGCACATATCTTAAATGTTTTCCTTGGGCACCTTGCCCCAGGATCCCCAGAGAGGCTCACGCCTGCGGCGATCATGGGCGTGGCTATGCCGGGCCTAAAACCGCCTTTTTTAGTTGACAGGGTTGGAATCTCTGAAACTGGCATTCTTAAAATGTAATTTTAAATCTAATTCTGTCGTCTTGTGAATTATTCAATTACAAACTCATCAGGAACATCTTCAGTTGCCCCAGGGGCTCAGGGGTGGGGCATTTTCTGTTATTTCCTGCCCCGCATGGTAAAGCATTTGTCGCTTTTTGCAGGCTATTAAAACTAATCCCCACCTATATCCCGGGGTGGGGGATCGTGGCTTACTTTGACTGATGCATTAAGACCTACTGTCCACACTAATCCGTAACGAAAACGAAGCTTTTAGAAAACACTCTTCAAACAGTGGGAATTTGAAAACTCCGACTTTTCCTTTTCGTGTGTAAACCATTTTGAAAACGGAGCTTTTACGAAAACGATGGCTTCATGGATTATCACGTGATCTCGGCCCTCACCGAGATTTCCCCGAAACACAAATCCAAATTGACTGCTGGGTAATAGTTGCGTTTTGAAATTCCTCTGGTGACATGTGGATAGAAAACATGTGATGCGTTTTCATAGGCTAACCTCCGTTTTGAAATTCCTCTGGTGACTTGTGGATAGAAAACATGTGATGTGTTTTCATAGTCTAACCTCCGTTTTGAAATTCCTCTGGTGACTTGTGGATAGAAAACATCTGATGTGTTTTCATAGTCTACCCTCCGTTTTGAAATTCTTCAGTCGTAATGAGGACGGGCCTAAGTAAAATGCGTTTACTAATATCTTTGTATCGATCGTGACACCAAAAACGTCGCACAGCAGGCATTTCGAGACGCTATTGAGCAAATCGTTCAACCTTTGTGGCAACTAAATGGTTAGACCGTATTTCAAGGGCAAGCACCGTTTCCTTTTAACAAAGTGTGATTTTTTTTTGTAGACGATATGCTTCAGAAAGGAATGACAACTACCAAGACAGTGAATAAAAAAGGACCTTCTCCAGAAGTAGAAGAGATCATGAAAAAACATCTTGAATTAGAGTACGACTTTTACTTCTTTGTAAAAGATAGGTTTCATAGACAAAAGGCTGAATTAGGTTTATGAACTGCAGATTAGAATTAGAAGTACAGTTGTAAAAAGACATATTTATGATACTATTTGGAAAGTAAGACGTTTGCTATAATATATTATTGCATTAACCCATTGACTCCTGTTGCCGGCCGTGACGAGCGTCGACCTTTGTTTCACTCCTGACGTCATCACCTTTCACCCAAGATGAAAGAGGCATTATTTGTATTCAAGTTCTGCAGAAGAAAAAGATCTTTTCAATGATACCCAGATCAGGGTGATCGGCTCAGTGGAGCCTTTAGAAAAAATGCACGAAAATGCTCAGAAATTTAAGTGAAAAACTCAGCGCAAAATTTCCTGCGACTACACTTGGCTACTCCATGGTAAAAATTGCCTGTCTCGATGATGCTTTCTCAGAATTTTTTTAACTGGTAGCAAGCCCAGTAGAAGGTCAATCACTGCAGCAAGAGGGAAAGAAAAGGAGAAAAAGTAAAGGAACAAAAGAATTTTTAAAAAAACAAAAGCCTAAAGACGTAGATTTCTGGACATGCCGAGCAAAATTGTCGTAAAACGTAGTGCTAGTGGGAAGAAAGGCATGCTGTCATGTTGCAAATGCCTGTTTGAGTAGATCGGAGCCAATTTGGCACATTTCCAGGCTGAAAATCTCCAAAACGTGCAAAAAAATGCGTTTTTGGCGAAAAGCTCCAGGAGTCAATGGGTTAACACATAAATTTGATGAAATATCATTCATATTGACCCTAGTTTACTCCTCGAATTGTTCTCCACTTTTCCATTTCCGCCGGAAGTGTAAGAGCGGAGAAGAAGCGTCAAAGGGACTGGGGGTAAATTACGTTACCGTTATGCAAAATCAGAAATCAACTAATAAAAGAATCAACTAAAAATAAACAACAGAAATTATTTATATATCGGTTATATTATATACACAGTTTTCTCCCGAGAAAAACAGACAAAACTAATTTCTCGCTCCAGCCAAGGGATTGTAGAAATTCTAATTTCAACCAAGGGTGCTTGCCATTTGTCAGAATAGACCGATTGGGACGACCATTGAATAATGGTAAGGGTTTTTCCAAAATCAGCAAACCAACCGAAAGAAATGGCGCTTACCATTTGCAATTCGGTTTCCTGTAACTGTTTTCGGCTGATGAGAGACTGGAAACTGAAAAGTTTAACAAATGTAAGGAAATTTCCGCCGTTCCGTTCCAAACGGAAAAAGAGGACTACCTCTGGAGGTACTCCACAATTTCCGAACGCATTTTCCGTAAAATTACTGTTCCATTTGACTTTCTATCGAAATTTCCGGATTTTTTTGCTAAGTGGTAAGCACCCCAATTCTCATTTTAGCTTCTCTGTTGATAATGACGATAATGTCCAGTGACGTCATCACGCTGCCCATACTAAGAATGTAAAATAACTAAGGTAACACGTTATTCCATTTCCTTGTGGTTAAAAAGAGCGCTCAACTCTTGGAGGAGCATTGTATATTAATTGAAACCAGTTCAGGACTTCAAGAGGGATTCATCGTTTTATTGCTAGATAGCATTACCTGCTGTTTGTCCAATCTTTTACCATAAGATAGTATTTATTCCCAGGGCTAGAAATGGTAATACCATAATAAAGACATCAAACTGTTAAATGCTGAATCACTGACGCGCTCTGGAATAATTGTGCATTGGCACACATCATGCATGATGGCATCACGGCGGAGATTGAAGTTTCTTTTTCTTTTCCTTATCGCGTTTACCGCGTTCGTCATAGTAGCTACTTTTTCATATTTTGAGTCTCACTACTTAAATATCAAATCTTCCAAGATGAGGGTAGTTACAGATGTCGAGAAAAGGCATTATTATAACATCTCCAGCTGGCAAGGTAAGTGCTGCTTTTAAAATAACCTTTCAGTTTTATGCTTTCGAGTGTTGTGTAAGTTTCCGCTGTCGTTCTCCGTTAGCGAACACAAACAGTGGTTTGGAAGATGGGATTGAGTTAAAGACCACAAAATATTCCTTTTGGTATCGATTAATGTGCATCTGCAATGCAGATTATTTTCTACGGTAGGAAATTCTTTTCTTGCACGATATACAGTCGAGCCCCGCTATTTAAAAACTATTGGGGGTTTTCACATGACATAACTAAAATTCAAACTAGAAAACTATTGATCCACCTGAGATTTTACTTTCATGATGTATAAGAGCAGCTGAAAACTAGTATTCATACAAAATTTTTGCTCAGAATGGGTCCTTGGTTTTGTTGTTGTTGTTAAAGTTGTTGTTGTTGTTGTGACAGACTACGCTTGAATTTCTAAGCTTTTGAGTGATGCGGCATTTACATGACGGCCGAGAGAGCCGAGAGAGGTTATGTCGGGGAATTTGGCCATCTGAACACTTCATGTATTCATGTATTAGACAAGGTATTATTTTAATGTTCTTGAGTTTCCCGAGAAATACATTCACGCTTTCAGTAGCAAAACTCAGTGTTTCTGTTGGTTTTGCAATAGAGGTTTTGCACGGAAGCAATGTTGCATGGCGGGAACAATGAAATTATTTTCGCATAAGAAAGAAAATTTTTTTTCCCATAAGAAAATAATCTATTGTCCTTGCCTTGCAAAATGGCTTCCCTGCAAAACCTCTATATATAGTCGCGCAATTAAAAAAAAATAAATACAGAAAATTAAATAACTCTATTAGTGTGTCGAAGTCTCTAAAATGGTTTGCATTAAAGAAAGGACGTTTTAGCAAATCAGTCCAAGGGAAATAGTTTTAAGTTCAAAATAACCGAATTCGAATTAGCGGAATATTTAACTTGAACAAATTACTTGAATGTAATGGGAGATTTTTTAAGACATTTTTGTTCTCTAGCTGAGTCGTGGCTTGCTAACGACAAAGTGAAGGAAAGTGCGTTTGATTGCGTTAATTTTATTAAACTCGCACGGAAATTAGGAGCATCTCATTCATTGTGCTTGCTATAAATCAAATAGCTGACACAATTTTATCGAAAAGTGGTTTCGATTTCCTCTGCTATTTTCTTGTTTTGAAAACTAGATCTATCGGCGAAACATCAAGTCTCGACGCAATCGCTCAAATGACTGACGTTTACCCATTAGCTGTCAGAAGCTAAAATGTTATTTAAACTTTCCTTTCTTGACAATTAACAATCAAAGAAGAAAATCAGCAAACAATAGTAGACCTCCGAACAAAATTAAAATGTTTTTTCCAACTTTCATCGACTATTGTTCCTCCTACGTGCTTAGTTGGAGCCAATCAGCTCTCATCCAGCTGGAATTAACGTCACATTACAATTTTCTTCGATTCATGACATAGTCCTTGGATACACGAGAAAATTATTGTTAAAGTCTTTGCAATAAAAACGTTACAATTTAGAATTAAAATCTCGGGCAAAAGCGACTATTTAACTATCTCGGGCCTCTGGTTATTCACGTTCAAACGTTATCTAGCTCATTGGTAAGTGAGTACCTTTTTCTGCAATATAATTTCTATAATGCGTATTCCGTTTCGCCTTTTCTGGGATCATTTTCTAGGAGTTGTCCAAGCGCGATTACCTCTTCTCGCGCCGTATAGATTCAGTTAAGCGAGAGGGACGCAAGCCCATGCAAGGGAGCCCCGGCGTTTACTTGAGAAGTTGAACATCATTACCCTTAATAGGGACGGGAATTCATTTCAGTCCTTTTGACAATGCTTTTCTTTGATCAGTCATATGTCATTGTCTTAAAAATGGGGTGCTTATTGGAAACGGGCGCTTATTGGAATAGAGGGCTAATGAAAAAACGGCACACAATAGGGAGTACTTATGTGAAATGAGCGCTTAATGGAAGACGCTAGATTGATTCCTTAGCGCTATGAATTACGTGTACGCGAGTTATTCTTAAAGAGTTGGTCTTAGCTGCAACTATTTGAAGCCGTCGATTAGGTGACAGACTTAGTAATAACGAGATCATGTGTTGCAGTAAACCAGCCTTCTTTCAGTTGTCTCATCGACAGACACATGAGGTTTCATCTAGCTTTATTAGGATATTTAGATCGAGACGTGATTTAGATGTACAATTTTCAGAGCTTTATTCATAACCGTCATAGATTTTCTATATTAAACCACGCACACATAGAGTGGTCTGCCTGTGGGAAGACCAAAAACGATGAATTATCTTCGTCGCTGCACGCGGAACATTCAAATTTCGCCGCTAACAAAAATAACAAAGCTGATGCCTGCGAGCTATCTGCTTCCATTTATCTCAGCATGCTGAGAACGAAGCGAAATCTCGTAAGAGGTGATTTTGGTTAGCCTGTGAATACGGATTTAGGTGGGATATTCAAAATTATTTAGAAAACACTCCTAAGAAAGCACGCACGCTAATTGGTTAAAAATCGTGTTTGTATAACTCGATGGAGTCACAGAACTAGAGCGCGCTGTTGGCGTGGTGATGGCGTGAGCAAAGATAATTTACATTTTGATAATCAAAGTTAAGTCTTTTTCTCGTCGTGGTGTTTTCTAAAAGCAATAGAAAACATGTACTCCGTGTTTCTATCGAGTTATGCAAACACTCGTGAAAGTTTGGGAGAACTCGAAAAAGCTGTGGAAACACTCGCCTGCCGCTGGTGTTCCCACAGCATTTCTCGTTCTCCCAAACTTCCACTCGTGTTTGTATAACTCGATAGAAACACGGCAGATGTTTTCTATTTCTTAAATAACAACCAACTCAATGCGCGCGCTCTGATTGGTCAATCAGCTGCGGGTTATTGTGCCGCTAAACCCACGGAAAAATCGCGCGTCTTCTGAATTATTATATAAAAGCAATAGACCACAAGTTTTCTATGAGATTACAAATTCTTCTCGTGTTCTACCAACATCCCGCGTGGTTTATCAGCTTATAACCCATAGAAACTTCTGGTCTATTGCTTAATTATTCAGCTTTATGAACGTTATGATGGTGCAAACAAAATGCAAATTGAACAACACTGAGTTTTTCCTCCAACTGTTCCATATTCAGAGAAAAGAAATTGGAAACAACAAGTACTTCGAAAAAACAACAGAACTTGAAAAATGGCAAAGTGAGATTTCGCCTGAATATTGAAGTTAGAAAGGAAATAGAAGACTCAAGGCTGAATGCCATAAAACAACTGATTACGTTCGTAAAAGGTCGACTGAATTTTATCTGCAAGAGTACAATAGCAGCTAGTGTTGACCTTACAGAATCTTTGTTCGATAACTGGCCGAAGAATAACCATATTACCGTGGATAAAATATATTACCTTCGCAGTCTGTTTGTATTTTTTACGAATTTTAGTTTTCAAATTTATTTCTGAACCGCAGAAAAGCCAATCAAATGGGAGCATTGGCGTCCGTTGGGATTTGTGATTGACAGCCTGAACACCTCAGCCTCGTTATATAGGATCGCTCCGTGTTTAAACTTAAGTTTTAGCATTTTCACACTCCAGGCGATGGACGCGTCTTCGACACTGTCGTCACTCTAGAGACATTTTAAGTGTATCAGTACAGAATTTATAGGTGAGAATTCTGCTCTTACAATTTCCACATCTTTGGATTTTCATCTTTCCAATTTTCTGGTAAAGGTGAGGGAGATGTGTATCGTATGTGTATGTGCTTTATTGTCTCGATCCCTTGTCACACCTCGCCATCAATGCGTCATGATGCATGAAGTTGATGCATACATAGTTAGTAGAGGGGAATGGTTATGAAACTCGGCAAACTTCAAAGGTTTAAACAATAGCGCGGTCTCCGATGTTGAACAGACCCGTCACGTGACTCTGACCGCGCACAAGTTCATTCGAGATGTCCCCTCTAATAACTATGATGCATACAAGGACAGATTTTAAGTTATACCCTACAATTTGACACTACTTTAAGAAATAAAGGTTCTAATGCAAGACTCGGAACGCGCAGATAGATTAACGACAACGTAACATATGTCACTATCAACAGAATGTGCCGCAGCATTGCTATCTTTTAGATACCCTAGTCTAAATTAACTATTTTACTGGTCGTTCTCGCTTGTTACACACACATCAAAAGATGATAATGGTAAAATTCTACGAATATGCTTTTATTTCTAGATCTTATGCCAATATCATCAGCAAAGAAAGCGGTATGTATCAAGGCTCTTGTTATTTCCTTTTACTATTGGTTTCCTTTTTAAGTTTTTTATCAGCGCCAGTCAAACGTTTCAACAACTACCTCTGAGCATACATGGAGTTTCGACAAGAAATAAAACACACCAAAACAATTGGTTTCCTTATGGTTAAGGGTTAACCTCATAATTTAGAAACTAAGGAATTACTGTGTACCTTGCCTTAAATTGTTATTTCCCTTTCAAACAAACTTGGAGCAATGTGTAGGATATATGAAATAATTCATATTTGTACTGCGGTTGTGGGTGAAAGTAAAGAATGATCATCGCAGTAAATTTTCCAATTTAAGCAATTGGAAAGGAGAAGCCTGAAAAAATCAGGGCTTCAACGCGATTCGAACCCATGACCTCCGCGATACCGGTGCGATGCTCTACCAACTGAGCTATGAAGCCACACATTGGGAGCGAAGTCAATTTCAACTTGGAGTAGCTTAAAACTCACTCTTTCTCCTCCGCAAATGATCAGAGGGTGTTTGGGCGGTGGAGAGAATCCGCTTAGCCAATCCTCTGTGGAGGAGATCAGAGAGGATCAGTTAATCGAATTTGTTACATAAGTAAGCCTCAATGATTTGATCAGTAAAGGGCACCGATTTATACTAGTCAATCAAGTTGATTGACTGACCGTGTTTTAGCGGTCTAAGAAATATCCAGTTAAGTCTCATCCCGAGACCTCAGACTTCAAACATTTTTCTGAGGATATGTGCCGATCTGAGGAGTGCTGACTTTTGCATACTTCTTGTTCAGTTCTCAATTCCCAATTGCTCCAAGTGGCCTGCCAGCCTCCTTGACACTGAACCCAATGCACCTACTGCCACTGGCACCACTTTTGTCCTTGATTTCCAGATCCTTTTAATCTCTCTTGCCAGGTCTTGGTACTTTTCACACTTTTCAGTTTCTTTCTGCATTTCGTTGCCATCTCCGGGAACAGCTATGTCCACAATGATTAATATATAGATTTAGGCCAGCCTAAAAGCGTAGCTCCTTGGCCAGGTTGTTCAGAGCCCGATTAACCCAGGAGAAGTAGAATTTTTGATTTGAGTTTTGTAACTTTGCGGTGAGGTTTTCTATTTTGAGTTTTATTAACACAAAAACTAGCAAAAAGCATTTGTATAGAGGAAAAAGTTATAATTCGAGCAATCCTGCCCTGTTTTCAACAAGTTAACCTGACATAAGCCCGCGATCCAATCAAACACCAGCACTCAGTCAGCGGTCAATTTCAAAAAAACACATGACCTCGATGAGTTATAGACTTGATCCCGCAATATGGTCACGTGTACTGGTCAGCAGATACCTTGTTTTGACAGGTGTCAATTGGTCAACATGGATGTCCAATATCAAAGAAGTACACGGTAAACCTGTATGTCTTTGTCAACCTATTATTTGGAGTATGGCCGCCATGTTGCGCGCCTCCGCTGCCGTGCGTACGCGCCCACGAGGCAATATCGCTAGCTATGATAACCATGAGAAAATCAACTCATGGGATTCCTTTAGTTTCAGTTCCTATATGGGTATGGGGCTCCGCTTGGCGGTCCTTCGGGCCGCCGGAGCTCCGCTATTATTATTATGACAGATTCTATTTACTTTTGTGCATATCATTATTACATCAACCAGCGGATTTTAAGTCTTTGCTAGATGATTACATCAATTTACATTCCTTGTCCTTTTATTTACCCATATATACCACACAGTAGCAGAAACAATAAAATCTATAATGACAACACCTGTAGATGAATTAATTGACATCATTATATTATTATTATTATTATTATTATTATTATTATTATTATTATTATTATTATTATTATTATTATTATTATTATTATTATTATTACTGGAGGGATGGGGAAGGAATGCATAAGATACCATAGTCGACTGGCTGAGCTGATAGCCGCCAAGAAAGGAGAACATTATTCGCAAACAATTTCCTGGATTCAAGCAATGACATCCTTTGCGCTCCTTAGGTCGGCCCTGGTTTGCCTTCGAGGATCGCGGGTGAAGCGCCGTACTGCGTTTGACTACAACAATTGTGATATTGAAATCACAGCTGCCGAAGGAGCCATTGACATTGTTTAGGGTTGCTTAGCCGAATTGTATATAGAGTTTTATTATTACTATTATTACTATAATAAAAAATAAAACTTTATTATTATTATTATTATTATTATTATTATTATTATTATTATTATTATTGTTATTATTATTGTTATTATTATTATTATTATATTATTGTTGTTGTTATTTTTATTTTTATTATTATTATTATCGAATTTATAACAAAATTCTCGATCATGATTGATCGAGTAATCGGCGCGCGGTCACGTGGACGTTCAATAACAGGTATCCAATTTGAACTTTTTGTTACTGGATACTTGTAATTGAATACCCACGTGATTTTAGGGTCAATTACGCGCGCTTTAATGGCTTTCTTCTCAATGTTTCCTACAGTTTTCAAATTTTATGAAAAGCGGTACAGATGTTTTCGCTCAAAAGAAGTTCTCGAAAAACATTTTTAATTCCGAAATTTGTTATAGATACGATAAATTAGTAATTGGACCTCGTGTCGTACCATTCAGGGAGTATTCGTGCTCATAATTTCTACTACTACTACTACTACTGCTGATTATTATTATCATTATCGTTATCGTTATCGTTATCGTTATCGTTATCGTTGTCGTTGTCGTTGTCGTTGTCGTTGTCGTTGTTGTTGTTGTTGTTGTTATGGTTATTATTATTGTTATTATTATTATTGTTATTGTTATTGTTATTACTATTATTATTAATTTGTTTTTGTCTGGATTTATGAAAACGGTGCTAAAGAACTCCACCCCTATGACCCTTATTTCACCCTTATTTCACTACCCTTTAAGGCCACCTCCAAGCCATGTAAAAGGGCAAAAAAAAACGAAAGGACGGCAATGAAAGGAAGATAAACGGGTGGAGGAAGAAAAAAGGACTGACTTTCCTTTTAATTTTTACATCGTCGCCTTTGGAGATTTCAATTCTTTAGCACCGTTTTCATAAATCCAGACATATTTATTTATTTATTTATTTATTTATTTATTTATTTATTTATTTTTGGATGGTCAAAATTTTGATTTTGTTAATTTTCTTTTCACTGCTAATCCCTTCTCTACAGAAGAAGATTATTTACAATCGAGTGGGGAAATGTGGGAGTCGCAGTTTGATAGAGCTTATGCAGTCACTCGCAAGAAAAAGAGACTTCACCGTTATTGAATCAACGAGATACAAACTGTGGCGTCTTGACCTTCGGGATCAGGTAACGAGTCAACTTATACAAGAACTTCTATAACTACTCCGCATTGCCAATTTGCCCTAATTGACAAAGTGCCTTTAAATTGCTTTCTCAGCTATAAATCGCTATAGAGTGATTCTGTAATTCTATAGAGTGATTCTGATTCTGTTTTCGTCACTTATTCATAATAGTCTACTCTGATTGGAAAATGTGATCACATTGATTATTATTAGCACAGTAGACTTCAGAGTTAGTAGTTAGAAAGTCACAT
>JAHPZR010020015.1:47500-62500 GCA_019787425.1 Platygyra sinensis
AAATCGCCCAAATACAGGACTTGGCCAATTCAAATATTTTATTGATGCAGAACTGAGGCGGTTTTTTAATAAAAAGCGGAACCGGAAACGCTTTTACTACAATACGCATTAGAGCATTGCGCGACCTTTAATCAAGTTGCGCGCGCGCGCTATTTTTGGTTACTAGAAAGTTCTACAGTATCGCAAGCGCTCACGAGAGCGCCGCGACAGCCCGCAAGTGTTATTACATCCATTTTGAAATCGCCCAAATACAGGACTTGGTCGATTTAAATATTTTATTGATGCAGTACTGAGCTGGTTTTTAAATAAAAAGCAGAACCGGAAACGCTTTTACATCAAAATACGCAATAGAGCAGCGCACGACCTTAAATTAAGTTGTACGCGCGCGCTATTTTTGGTTACTGGAAAGTTCTACAGTGTAGCGCAAGCGCTCACGAAAGCGCCGCGACAGCCCGCAAGTTTGAAGTGTAACTTCCTTATTGGCTGGAAAAATGATGTGATTTAGAGCAAAAAATGGTGCAATTTGGGAATAAATTGCACCAATTTGAGCCAATCAGATTACAGGGACCACCAGTGATTTCAAAATGGATTGAATAAAAGATAAAAATATTTATATATATTTTTCATGGAATCAGTGCGATCCAGTAGAAGGCATGGAAGGCAAGGAGGCAATCCACTAGCGATTGTGTGGTCTTTATTTTGGGTAAAACATAAAAGAAACCGCAAGAAGAAAAGAAGAAAAGAAGAAAGGCTGGCTGGGCAAGTAAATCCACCACCCCTTGCCCCCCCACCCCCCGTCTCTTCCCTTAGCTCAAGGTCTATATCAGCCACTGAATAATGTTCTCCAATCTGAAAGGAGTTGGCCAGGAAGTACTAGTGTTCACTTCAAACATTCACAAAGTAATGGAGCAGTGTCATGAGGATTTTTCTGTTTTAGGTCACTTCTGTGCTAAAATCATTACTTTGAGGCCTTAGTCATAAACAAAATGCTTCTGTAAAGCTATGGCGAAGATATCAAATGAATTATATCAGAGAGGGCTAACCATAATAACTTCCTTGAACACAACAAATCAAAACTTGAAAAAAATGGCTGATTTTTCAAGTTTCAATCCACTTCCATCCATAGTGACAGGCGACAGGAAACAGTTTCAGCACCTTCAAATAGTCTTAAATAACAAAACTAGATCATCAGTTTTGTAATTCAAGTGATGCAAAGACTAGCTTTTTATAAAGTTGCCAAATAGCATGACAATACCCCTTTAATTTATATCTTATTCAGAAATAATAAACAATTACAACCCAAACTTTAGTTGCATCATGTTGGGGTTTCGGGAAAAGATTATTACAGCAATCTGTAATGTACCGGGGGAGGGGGGTACTCCTGCGAATTTTGGATAGGGGTGTCCGCAAAGGTTCTTGAACCCTAACCCTATTTGAGCACTAAGAAAGCGAAAACTGATACCCTTTTTAAGGCCCAAACATTCGTTTTGGTGGGCATTTTCACACTCCACTATTAGAGAACACAATTTAGCTACCCTAGCTATAGACCACACCAGGAACACAGCCCGGGGGGGGTACTCCCAGAAAAATTGGGTGGGGGTGTGCGGCCCGCTCCCCAAAACCCTTACCCTATTTATGACCAAAATCTGCGATATTCCCTACCCTATTTATGACCTGACCAAAAATTCGAAACCCTATTTATGACCTGAACCTTACAGCAAAATCCTGTTTCAGACGTGCGTTATAATTGAATCCCTAGCACAGACCAAAGTTAAATTACCGTAAACATAATTTGTGAAGGACTTTTGTTAATTTTCTTTTGGTTTTTTAAAAACATACCCATATTGAGGCTAGACTACAAAAACCATACCCTATTTATGACCAAAATGGCCAAAATCAGCCGAAATTGATACCCTATTTATGACTAAAACGGCTGAAAAACCATACCCTTTGGGGCCGCACATACCTATATAGCCCATATAAGGGAGTACCCCCCCCGGGGAACACAGTAACAAAAGGCTAAAAATAGATACCCTATTCAAGGACAGAGAACCTCAAAAACCATACCCTATTCCGTGGCACATAACTATATAGCCCATATATGGGAGTACCCCCTCCCCCCGGGGTAATGTACAATTTATGTGGGGTTTTAGGCTTGGGATTTGGATTGGGCTGGGATTAAAACTCACAATGTCTGCAGAAAGCTACATTAATAGCTTGTTTCATCAGTCAAATTTACCTGAAAAAACTTGGTATGGATCTTGCCCCCTTATTCAGGGTACCATACCCAATTATTTAATCAAACATTTTACTAAAAGGGAAAGTTCATTTAATATGACAAGGGGGGGATGAAGATATTGAGGGGGGCTCCGAAAGTAAAAGAGCTGGACAAGTACCTCAAGGAACACCAACTTCCATCTGCTGGCAAGAAGCCAGACAAATTGAAGAGGATCACTGCAGATTTCTATCTCTATCTATGCCATAGTCATGGCATCGGTGTAGAGGTAGGCACTCTGCGACAATAAATACTCGAGAACTCAACAGGGATCTCATCACAACTGAATCTCAAGTCTGTCATAGTATTAACCATTGAAGACAATAACGGTAAATATATTTAACACAATTTAGCGACCTTTTTTTAAGACTTTCAAGGGGAGCAAAGGAATTGAAGGAAGAGGGGCTCTGAAATTTTTTCGACTACCAAGGGGGGGCGCTCCTAAAAAATTGAACCGCTTGAGATGGGGGCTGCTAAAATTTCAAGCTTCAAATTACAATATCTTCATCCCCTCCCCCTTTGTCGTATTAAATGAACTTTCCCCAAGTCTTTAGGTATCAAATACAGGCATGCTATGTGTATTGTAAAATTCCCTTGTGAAGGGTGCATAAGCCACATGAAACGCGTAGGAGAAAATATAACAGTTAAATTATAACTCAAGCAGTTTGAGTATCGACAGTCTACGGTGTTATGATTATCCGAAAGTAAAATGTTTCTGGAACATAATTACAAGAACGCATTAAATACGTCTATAATCAGATGGCATATCGATAAACAGCTATTATGAAACAGAGGATGGAAATGGATTGAACAAGTTACTTCCCCACTTCAACATGGCAGATGTACAGGCATCAAATGAACCTCCCAGAATCCCCTGCATGCTATCAAAAGCACAAGTTTAAGAAGAACGTGCTGTTAGAACGATTTCTAGAAGTGCTTTCAATGCTCACACTGATCCAATCTTTAAAAGTCTAAAATTGTTAAAATTTGAAAATATCGTTTCTCTTCAAGTAGCCAAAATTATGTACCTCAACAAAAACGGCCAACTCCCTGAAAGTTTCAAAAACATGTTTTTCACTGGACAAGAAATTCACAACTATAATACCAGAAATATAAGTTTTTTTCGTCTACCCTCTTGTAGGACAAATGTACGAAAATTCTCCCTACAATTTCAAGGACCCAAAATTTTTAATTCAATAAATGACAAAATAAACCTCCTTATAGTATGCTTAGAGACTAATGGCAGACACTTGAAAACTTGATTCTCTTCGAAAGTCCTGCTACAGTGGAACCTCAATTTAACGAACCTCTATTTAACGAAGTTCTCGATATAACGAGCAATACTCTATGTCCCGGCCAAAATTACAGTAAAATGTATGGAATAGAACCTCGATATAACGAACCTCGATGTAGCGAATTCCTCGATATAACGAACATAATCCGGAAGCCCAAACATAAAATATACCTCGATATAATGAATTACAACATAAAAAGGGGACAGAAGATGAACACTGAACAGATCAACAGTCAGCAAATCCTTAAATCCTTATGGTAAAGAGACAGCAACCTTTCAGTCAACGGCATATTATATGTCGTAGACATTGGCACTATAGTATTTCCACAGAAGTCACCTGGGTTACAAATCAATCATTAACTATGACCTCGATATAACGAACATTTTGGTCGTTTCCCCTCAAATTCGTTATATCAAGGTTTTCGATATAACGAACCCTCGATTTAACGAACAAATTTGGCCGGTCCCCAGCGACTTCGTTAAATCGAGGTTCCACTGTATGCAGTATTCCTGTGTAATCCTTCATAACGGAGGCAAAAGTCCTTCCAGAAATAACTTAAAAGTCCAAATATTAAACACAAAATTCCTTCTTAAAAAACACCTGCTTCTGATACATGTACCTGATTATGTACTTGACGATGGTTACGTAACATACAATTTTAAAATATTTTAAATAAGTGTACTAAAAACTGTGCCCCTTCGTAATATCTTACTAATTAGGGTAGAATATCTGGCAATTGATAACCGCTACAAACAGTCGCAGATTTCCGCCAACTTCGCGGAAATCCCTGTACGTGTTAAGTTCGAAGACTACACCAACTTGCTAGCCAGTCTAGACACAATGCATACATACACACGTTGTGGCGACAGAAGACACTTTCTAGAAAATTCTTCCTTTACATTTAAACATGTATGAACTACCCTCTTTGTAAAAACCAATATTTAAGTTGGGGCGGAGAGGAAAGTATTTGTAGACCGTGACTACTTACACTGCTGAGATGGGGTCAAACAGGTTGAATAAATATGAAAACACTAGATCATATCACCAACTTCCAACTTTTGTGACATTGTTCCAAAATAATGCCTCGTTGGCTCTCCCGCCATGCATCGTGTTGTTTGAAAGGGAAAGTTACGCTTCACGTGCTTTTTCCCATCACGTTTTCGAAACTTCTCGAGGATCTTGAAACCGTTTTTGAGGTGAAACAGATGTTATCGGAAAAATTAATTAACGCGATAAAGACAAAAGGTATTTGAAGCGTGCGCGGGTTCATGACTTGACGTATCTAAGGCGTTATAAGTCGTCTTCTTCTTTAATTTTGCTCTTTAATTGCGCCAAAAGATCGTGGATTGATTCCATAGCGATATTCTTTGCTTGTTGAAGCCATCGTATTCCAACGGTGTTGATTCGGTTAAGCTCCGCTAAAGTTGCGACGAGCAAGCCTCTCAGCACTATGAACTCGCGACTGTCCTTGTCTCCTGAGAATTGTTTCACCTGGGTTTGTAAGTCTGTAACGCGACCCGATATCGATTGAATCGCAGAAAAAGAGCCAATGTTGTCAAATAGGGCGTCTGTATCAACGTCTGGAGAACTTTCAAACGCCCCGAAGGAGTTTGAACTTGCTCCCGATGACGCACTATCCCTTTCGTTTGAGGCGGCCGTTGACGTTGGTTGTGTAACTTCCGGTAAATCCGAGAATAAAATAACACGTTCTTTTTTGTGGTTCTGCGAGTTTTCCTGCTTCTCCTTCGAAGGGAATGCTTCTTGATCTCTCTCATCTTTAGATAGTTTAAAAAGGTGGGTGACATCACTCGGTTCAGGGCTGAATGCGGTCTCCATGTCTTCCTCGCATAGCGAGCACTTACAGTTCAGAAAATGTCCTCTAGAATTGTACTTGCTTTGAGCATTTCTTTTCTCTTCAAACTGCTGATACCAAGGCTTATTCCATTCTATTTGCCACGAAGGGATTTCATAGTTCGACGAAGTAAACTGTGGAAGTCTGTCTCTATCGCTACCGGACGCCATGTTTTTGAATTTTATGTAAAAAAAGCCTCATTAAAAACGATGTCGTATGCTAACAAACACGTGTATGCCCTCGTAGCTCACGCGTATCAAGCGAGAATTATTTTCTAGAAGACAAACGGGCGGCAAAGAAACAAATAAACCTTACAAAGGACAAATACAGTTCGAGAACGTTCAGCTTCGTGACCGCAGCCGAATCGTGTGTTGCGGCATCCAGCTGGGAACAGATGGCAGAGAAAAATAACTGGGGTAGGGAAAGTCAAAATTGTCAGTTGAATTCTAGGAGTAAAAAAAGAGGCATTTTCCCCTCAGACATCAAATTAATACTCTTTTTCTTTTTATAAATCTATATTTTTAGGAATCTGGAGTATTCATTTAAATATAAAGTTAAGAAAGGTGCAAATATATTAATCTATGACCACTGACACGAGCCCGTGCACCCACCGCTCGTCCAAATAGTTTCTTTCACGGGCGGTTGCATAGCGATTATTGTTTCTAGAACCTTCTCTCGGGCAATGAAGACAATTCAGTTGGCAAAGGATTTCGAAACGGCTTAGTGTTCAGACTTTTCCGCGGTGGTTGCACTTCTGATTAACTGCCATTCAGTTGAAAGGGAAAAGGTGATTTGATATCCCGATAGCTTAGTTTAGAGCGAGTAGACGACGTATATGGGGAGAGATTTCTATTCCGTTCTTGGTGTTCCTCGAAATGCCCCGTCCGAAGACATCAAGAAAGCTTACAAAAGGCAAGCTCTTCTGTTTCACCCCGACAAGAACAAAAACTCAGGAGCGGAGGAACAGTTCAAGAAAATATCTGAGGCGTATTCGGTCTTAATAGACCCTAACAAACGACAAATATTTGATGCTTATGGCGAAGAAGGGCTGAAGAACGAAGGCGGTTTTGGTTTTGGTTTCTTCCCGGATCCCGTGAACATTTTCCGCGACGTTTTTGGTGACGATCCCGAATTTGCGTACACAGGTTTGCTATCTTTTCTCTGTCGCTTTACTTATAATTTCTAACCTTCGTTTGCCTTTAGATGGCTTAAAGTTGCCTATTTTCCGGGCTTCCAAATGATATCTTTAGGGATAGACCGATTTATAGGATAACTCGAGTGGTACAAACGTCACTGACTATTCAGCAACTGTTACATTGTACCAAGAGCTTAGCTTCGGTAAGGCTTCACTTTTCTAGTCTCGGCTAGGTCAAATGTACTTTGGGCCTGGTTTAAATCTCTGAATTTGTCCTTCTAATAAATACATATTAAAGAAAAACTCGGTCATGAGACTCTTGAAGGGATATCTGCTGTCCGTTTTTCTAGAAACTTCTATTTTCGATCGTGTTTATATTGGACGAGTTTTGAACCAGTAACAGTGCGATTTTAAATCCTATGGCTAACTTTTATTTATTTGGCCTTGTCAAGTATTAAAATTTATTGCAATTGAGGGGAAGAATCAGATCCCAGAGTAGGACGAATTGGTCGAGTTTTGGTGATCAAAACAAAAGGCTGTTTGGCTTTTCAATGGCCGGCTTTGTAGTTTGCTGATTAGCATTTTAATCTGCATGAAATCGTAGGTTTTACGCACTTTCTTAATTTAAGACCGGTATTAAGGTATGCCTGATGTAATGCTAGGTCATTGTCAAACCAACGTATTATTATTAATTTTCTAACAAAAGAGATCATAGCAAAAAATTGGTGATGCGGAACATTATCGTGTGCGGTCGTTCTATCTGTTTTGGAGTGTTTACTAAGAAACATAGTTCCTTTCCTGAACTTTTTGCACGCAGCTAGTAAATTGAACACCAAATTGGTTTTGACTACAATTTCATGGCTTCCATACGAATTGGGTCGCTACACACTTTGCGTGTTTGTCGTTTTTCGTGCATATCCAATTTTTCTGGAATTTTCTATCAACTATTACCTTGCATTTTTTTTGTTTGGCTGTTCGCTTTATTTGTCAGAGGAAAAACAAATCTCTTTGAATTTGGCACTCTTGAAAACTTTTTAGTTAAGTTTTGAATTGGTTCGCTTCTGAAATCCTGTTTTGAAATTTGTATATCTCTCCCATAGCTTTGTAATAATCATCAGTGATACAATCTATGAAGGGGTGTGAAATAAATTGTACACCTCTTCAACAACCCCTTGTTACAACCTTCCAACATTTTTAGTAAAAAAACTATGAACCACTTGTGAATTATGATAGCTGCTAGTTTAGTAAAATGAGTGAAAATGAGAGAAAACATTGAGCAAATTTTAAGTGATAGTCAGTGACATTTTGTTATGGTAATGAAACTGTTAATTAAATCAATAACTTCCTTGTTCTGGAACCTTCCATTCTTGTGGAGCTTAAAGCATGTTTCAGCTTGTGTGAAACAAATTATGGTATTGCATGCAGTTTAATTCACTCTTTGTTTTTAGTTCATCAAAGACGTTGTGGTCTTCAGGAAAGTGCTTTTGACAGTTTAACAGTTCAGGCAGTTTACTTCTCTCTGTCCCTTCTGTAGATCCCTGTCTGAATAATAAGATCAGGTAGTGTTGGGACAAATCCACTTCATCCTTGAGTGTTTTTATATTTGCAAATCTTTGTACATGTACAGAGTGATGGATATCTAAACTGATGAACTGTAAGCAATATTGTGATTTTTACCGGAGCAGTCTTTTTTGCTTTCAGAGAGAGTTAAAACTTAACTGTATTCTTGCAACAATAATTTTAGTCCATACTACTTAAGCTTCATCACTCAGAACCCAAGAGCTAAAAGTCTGCTAGCTTTTTCAGTTTCTAGCTTGTAACTTCACATCACCAATTAATTGATTGTATATTTTTCCTCAATAGACTTCTTTGACGGCTTTACTTCAGAGTTCGACCGCATGTTTACTACTTCAAGGTTTACTTCATCTTCAACAGGCTTTAAACGTTTTGGTGATGACGATTTTGACTTTCCTTCTCCAGATCCGTTTAAAAAACAAACTGTACAGGATCCTGCCATTGAGACAAACATCCAAGTCAGCCTCGAAGAACTTGCAGTTGGCTGCACAAAAAAACTGAAAATAAGTAGGCAGGTCTTAACTACAAATGGAGGGACCTCTCGTGAAGAAAAAATTCTTACGATAGAGATAAAACCAGGCTGGAAAGCAGGAACAAAAGTAACTTTTGAGCGACATGGTGACCAAAAGCCAGGAGTAATACCTGCGGACCTTATATTTGTTATCAGCGACAAACCACACCAGTACTTTAAAAGAGATGCCAATAACAATCTTCTTTATACTACAAAAGTTAGTCTGCGAGATGCCCTCATTGGCTGCATTCTACATATTCCGACCATTGATGGGAAAGTGTTATCTGTACAATTAAATGAAGTTATACAGCCAGGAGCACAGAAAGTAATTCCTGGTGAAGGTCTTCCTCTGCCAAAATGTCCTGGTAAAAGAGGCGATATGATAGTGACTTTTGATGTAGAAATGCCAACAAATTTGTCAATGGAACAGAGACAACATCTGGCAAATTTTGTTTCATAAGACTTTGTAATATTTTAGGTTTTATTTGAACAATACATGAATGATTCCTCAAAGTGGTTGCAACAACTACTTGATTTTACTCAGTATCGAGGATAGCGTGAGAGACAACTCATGAAGGCCACTACACTGCACTGTCAAGTTTATCAAGTTGGTGGTACTGTTTAGATTTTGTCAGTGTTATATTTTCCAAATGGTATTTTTATGTGCTTTCATGTATTTAAGTGTGATTGTGTGTTCAGCTATATAACAAACTTAACAATTTCATCTATTTGAGTTTAAAGGTGACATACCATTATTATTCCATTTTTGAACTATGCTTAACTTTCTCTTTGTATATACCAAAAAATTATTGCCTTTTTTCAAGGAACAATTTGTCAGTTTTAATTCAGCCTGCCAATCATGCAGTTTGTTGTAGCCTTTTTATAAGTTGATCAAGTTCTTAACAGAAAGTGTGTTTTAACAGTTTTATTCAGATTTACCTTTTTGTAGCCAGTGAAAGGGAAAAAATATATATAAAAAGAGAGACAGGACATTGAAATCCCAAAGGATAGAAGTTGCATAATTGTTCCTTCTAACAAGCAAATCAGCGTTAATGTGAAAGCGAGTCCATAATTTATAGAAAGTGTATGATAAGTCGACAAGGCCATTGCTGCTGGCTGTGCTTTAAACACTGATATGGTACAAGGAACTGGGCTCCACTGTATAGAAATAATATATACATATATTTATCAATATTGATTGATGATTTGTAGAAAATCTCAAAACTAATATTTGTGGGGAAAAGCGGGTTGTATAAATATGTTATCCAAAGTAGTTATTAATGTGGCATAGATTACATATTTGCAAAATGCCACTAGGTATTGTTGTTTAGCAAAGTGTGTGGAAATGGAATTTCTAAAGCAATATTTTGTGTCACAAAACCTTTTGTTATTACTACCGGTAGATCAATCTAACATCTATTACAGGGTTTGCACTGATCCTGAATTTCTGGGAAACTGCTTAGATTTTATAGTTTCAATAAAATTTAAAAGAAAATGAAATTACCGTCATAACCTGTACTGCAAACACTTGATAGTTCAGTTGATAGAAGAGCATCATTTTTTTTATACATATACACCATAATGTTTCTGAGTTCTGGGTCTTGACAATTTTGGAAAACTCATGGAATTCCATAATCAAATCTGACTATTGCAAACTGTGCTATCAGCTCTGAAAAGATCTAGGTGTCTCTTTTTTGTAGCTTAGCGCATCTTTAAAGCAAGAAAATTACTCTAGTCAAAAGAAATTTAGAGTTGGTTTGATTTGTAAGTTACATTTTGTTTAATTCCAGGTCAGCATTTTGCTTTCCAGCAGCAAAGCTGAGTTTTCAGTTAGTTTCAAGGTCTAATTTACTATGTAACAATACATGTACAATAATTTCACTTGCATAAGTAAATTATACTTAAATTATTTTGTAGAAAAACTAGTCTGAGCTTTTTTTGTGTGGTTCTGAAAGTGGTTAACATGTTTTCAAAGTTAGACTTAACAATAGAGCACTTTTTCCATGCTCATGTAGCATCATCTAAACTTGCTGCCTGGAATTGGGGGGGGGGGGGGGGGGGTTCAGAGAATTCAAGAGAGTTGTGTAAGCCTGGGGCGCTTGCATAACTTAAGAGAATTCTCCCAACCCCCAAGTGTTTAGATGAGGTTATTTAAACACTGAAAAGTGCCCTATTGGCTTTATAAAATATTTCTCAAGAATAAGTGCAAAACTAAACACATCACAACAATGTTTACAGACCCTTGTCTAAACACACCAATCAACTAATGAGCACGCATGTAGTATCACAGTTATTTTATAAAAGAGTTTTCTGCACTTGAACTTATGAGCACGTCACAAAAAATTACCTCCGGACTTGAAAAAGAATTTTACTGAGTAAATATTCTTGACAGACTTCTAAAGTTTGGGTATTTCTTACCTTTTGTCTTAATCACACACATTTTCTCCTATGTGTCTCTGCAATTTACAGTTTGATGTCAAAGTTGTAATCCATCATAACACTCTTACACCCTTCTCACCTTCTTTGCCTAGTCCCATTTGAGAGGATAGGGTATTTTCACATGAAAGTAATTTTTGGTTGATTTAGAAGAGTGCCAATTCCATTTAACTGTGTTTCCCTCCATTTTTGACCCCTCCTACCATCATCATAGCCACCTTTCCTTTTAGATCTAGCTGCTCCTAGCTTACAAGTATGTCCTGTGCCTGAACTAGGGTTAAATCCATTTCTTTTGGTTGACAATAGAGTGTTATTCAGCCAAAGGGTAGAGGACACCCAAATAAGTATGGAAAAAACATTTATCCAAAATTTACGGCAGGTGGCCTCATGGTTACTACGCTCGACTCCGGAGTGAGTGGTCCGAGTTCGAGGCCTGTCCGGGGACATTGTGTTGTGTTCTTGGGCAAGACACTTTACTCTTGCAGTGCCTCTCACCACCCAGGTGTATAAATGAGTACTGGCAAATTTAATGTTGGGGGCAACCCTGCGATGGGTTAGCTTAGTAGCCCATTGTGAGTACATTTTAGAGGAAATGTGATTCATAGTCTAGCCAAGTACAAGTGTAAGTTGAGTAAAGTAACTGACAAAAATAGTAAAATAGTAGGTACATAGTAAAACAGTACACTGAGTTAATTAGGAAGTGGGCTTGACCCAGGCACCTGGCAAAATTCTATTGTTGATAACTGAAGATAGAACCCCAAGAGATAAGCACCATAGTATGAAGTAAGTGTCAGGAGATAAAATGGTACCCTAGGGGAGGGGAAGTACTTAACACATGTTTTTACACAGGTCTGATGCTGGCACCCTCCATTTCGAGAACCCTATATAGGACAAAGAATTGGGTGGAATCAGAGAATACCTGCAAACTTAAAGCCTAAAATTAACTTGATTTGACTGACCACCTTCTAAAGACTGGTGAATGCCTCTGATCTACTGTTGGGCTACATGTAATGACAAATCTGTTTGGGATAGGTGCAGAGCCTGACCAGAAGAGGAACTACAGGGGTGTAATTATTAACCAAGCATGTGACTCTCTGGATCAAGCAGTCCAGATTAAAGCCCTGAAGGCTAGGGCCATTGCAATGTGTACTAGGTCAACTCTCAAATTTCACATTACTTCTCTCTGCCGAGGATACCCAGGATTTTAAAGGGCTTCCGGTGGTACTCCTGGAATTGACTATCATCCCATCCAAGGGTGAAGTAGATAATAATACTCCTAGCCATTTAACCCTTTAGTGCTCAAGGGGTCTCCCTTTGATGAGTAAAATCGTCTGGCGTTAGACAGAGTAAAATCTGTAAGTCACTATTGGGCATTAAAGGGTTAATGCCATGAGAACTGACATAAACTAGGCCCAACACAGACTTTTAAGACGCAGTCTAATTCAGACTTGTACAAATTGTACATCTAGTTCAGTGTAGCAAGGCCTAAAACCATACCCTGTTAGGTGGCTTGTCCCCATCTATGTATGCCATATAAGGAAATATCCTGCCCGAGATGAAGCTTATCAAGGAGAGATTCCAAGTGGTACCTAAAAATGATCTTTAATTCCCTATTCTTTTTCCACTCCTTTGCTTTTGAAGAGCCTGATGCTTTTCATTTTCTATCTTGTTTAAAAGTTCAATTTTTCAGGGTTTGTTTTTGGCATACCCCATCAAGAGTAGGGAGCTTATTTGGCAAATTTTTTCACACGCTCCTCAGTTGAAACAGTCAAATGAACCAATTATTACAGTTTGGTCGCAAAAATGTGTCAAGTGTTTCTAGTTGACTATTGACCCCAATATTATGATCTCATAATTTGTCAGGAGGAGGGAGATAAGAAGATGAGCTCCTGGGCAGGTTTTTAAGTTTTTGGCAAAGGTAACTCAGGACTGTCATTAAGGGCCATAATCCATTACACCTTATTCTTATACCTGAGTGTGGCTACTGGTTAAATTGCCAATGTTGATGCAGAAAAAAAACTAATTCCTTGTAAAAAGAAAATATCCGATGGCATGTAAGAGTACAACAATTCCCAATTAAGGCCAAAATGGTCAAAATCCATTCCCCTTAAGAGGTCAAAAAATGGCTCAAAAGCCATACACTTTTCAGGGCATATACCTATATGGACAGTACAAGGGAGCACCCCTCCTTACCCCCCTCTTACCCCCCCCCCCCCCCTTCCCCAAGGATGAGCTCTTAAAAATAAAGGAAGTAAATTGTGTAAAGTATTCAAGTTATTGTTTGAACTCATTTGGCATTATTAAATGATTGCCAACTTCAGGCCATTAATACTAAAAGTGGAAGAGGAAATGGGAACATGGGTATGTACTAGAGAAAGCACCACAGTCACAGAAATGTGTTTTACTTCTGCACTTCAAGTAACAACCTTTCATCTCACTCCCAGAGTCAAAGTAAATTAACGCAAGTCAGTTAATTCAGCTTTTGAACAGTACGTCATTTTAACCCTTTCACCACCAAGGGTCTCCCTTTGACGAGTAAAATCGTCTGGCGTTGGACAGAGTAAAATCTATAAGTGGCCAATGGTGGAGAAAGGGTTAATGTGCTTCCTATTTGTCACCTCCTTGCAAGTTGACAACTCTCCATTAAGTGACAAGGTTGAATCGGAGCTTAGTCTTGTCATGTCTCACTTTCCTTCCTGGGGCAAAAGGTGAAGTTTAGGAGACAAACAACATCTGAGTTACCTTATTTCTTTGAGGCTTCTGGGAGATGATAATAGCTGGTTCCAGGAAATACATAAACCCACCAAAGCCGCAATCATAATTTTCATATTCAAAGGGTGCAGGGAGGGGTTACATGCAAGACTATTTAGAAGAGAGCATAGAGTTGACAAGTTAGGAATCAAAAAATCTCATATAAAAGGGACATATATTTATGAAAACAATATTTGTATGAATTTTACAGAAACAAATTTAAAATGAATTGTCCAACAAACTTGAACGTAATTCCCATGAAGAAAAGGAAAAAAAAACTAAGCTTTAGCTCTGAATGCGTGAATTTGTCAGTTTCCTTCCTGGTTTCGAAAGCTGGGAGAGACAGAAGGAAATGGCAGATGTCTACACTTACAAGGAGCTTGGGTCTGAATAGGAGAGGATTAACCTGTACAAAATTCAAGACCAATTCACAAGCTGCCAAATATATACCAAAGCTGTCATGCCAAAGTTTAGCTAAAATGTAATCCCTTGCTCGCAGGAGATTGGCAGAGAAGATTGTGACAGCCTGCCCATCAATCAGTACTCGATTTTAAAAACAAAAGACCTTTTATGTCAAATATACGAAACAAAAATATTTCAATACAAATCAGACTCCTGATATTACTACATGAACACAATGTATTATTAGAAATATATTATTAGAAACAACAAGAACCTTTCAGCCATTTTAGAATACTATATTACAGGTACATTATTTTAGCGTATAGAAAAAAATTAAATAATGACTTTTTTCTTTCATCTTGGTAATGTATCCAACAAAATGTCTCTCTGAGCAGAAGATAGTTCATCAGGAAAACGAATGTCATATTTCACAAGCAAGTCACCTCGCTTGGTGGGATTTTTGGGCAAGGGAAGGCCTTCTCCATGAATACGCTCTGTTGAATCTGGATTTACAATGCTGTTTAATCTAAGTCTTAATTTTCGTCCGTCAAGTGTAGGAACTTCGACTTGTCCTCCAGCCAGGGCATCTCTTAATGAAATATTTGCAGTATAGACTATATTGTTGTTACAGTCTCGCGTGAACTGGCTGTGTGTCTTGTCTTTGACAATGAATATAACATCAGCTGGGACCACTCCGGGTTTGCGATCGCCTTCCTTTGGGAAAGTTATTTTTGTTCCTGCTTTCCATCCTGGTTTGACGTTCACCGT
>JAHPZR010020015.1:67500-78589 GCA_019787425.1 Platygyra sinensis
AGGTGGCTTCCTTTTTATCTTCCGATATGAACATGCTAGAAACCAACCATCCAGAAGTTTACAAAGGAGTTCATCAATGGAAACATAGTGTGAGCCAGTCAAAAACAGCCCTTTGCACAAGTCTGGACGGACATGGCCCTGAACACGTCTATTAACCTAAATTCCAAGTCCAAAGCGTGACATAATTGGCATGAGCACAAAAGATGCGGTAGATCGATGGTTTCTGACCGTCCACGATAGAGCTGCCATGACGCAGGCGGTCAAGGCAATGTGTGGCTTTGAGAACTCTGCTCGAATCGGAACTCATAAAGATACAGGACCTTCGAGATTGGCATGGGATGAAAAGGATGTGCCAGAAATTAGCAAAATACTTTAGCAGTGGACATTCCAGATGACATTCAGAATGAGACCAAACCGATACCTCTGAGTTATCTTGCCTCTGGTGTTGTTCTTCCTGATGCTGACTGCAGACAGGTTTATAGGAGCGACAGAGTTAGGCGGGCAGAGTATGGAGAGGTTTATTTCGTCTAGAGTGAAGAGCAATGAAACAAATTTCTGGGATCCGATCTAAAGGCTGAAGATCAAGTCGTTCCGTTCAGAGGCTCAGACAACTGTGATAAGCACGGGCCAGAAAGAGAAAATTTCATTGGTAAATGCAGATCGTGAGATCTTTGGTCGCCTTCTAGTAGCAGAGAAGCACAGAGACATAATCTTAAAGAGGTGCTTTCGTATGAGCTATGCAGTGTGCCCATTTCACTAGCACACCCAGATGGAACTCTCCGAAAGACAGTTAAAAGAACCTTGATACGCGATGTCCTTCAAGCCTTCCTTGTTTATCCCTACACCATACCTTATCGATGCAATGGCCTTAATTCAAATGTCAAAATCTGCAGGAACGGCAACATTTGGAGAGCTGTTGAGAAATATTCAGATGTTGTCATCAGTACTTTAAGTAACTGCTGCACTCAACTGGACCTGGTATTCTATGGTATCGTCCTGTCTCTATCAAACCACATGAACGCAACAAGAGGGGTGAATCGAACTCCGTAGAAGTAAAGATCCATGGTGGATCCACACCAGCTCCGAAGCAATGGACAAAGTATTGCCAACCCGAAAAACAAAGAAAACTTGGCCGCGTTTCTTTGTGATGCCTTAAGTCAACACCTACCTGAACGTTTAGACCCTTAAGGTCTTCCTTGCTGGCGGATTAAGGATGGGTCAAGAACAGTGTCCCTTACCCAAGGTTCCATTGCCATAGAGTCTAACTTATGTTTAGACCACGAAGAGGCAGATACACGACTGTTGCTTCACGCTAACCCGGGATACTAAGCATGCAGCCAACACACATTGACGGATTGTCATCCAATCGCCAGACACTGATGTGACTGTGCTTTCAATTGCACATTTGAAGATTTGTCCTGCAGCAGTTGTGGTTCTGAACCGGTATTAAAGACAAGCAGAGATTCGTACCAGTCCATGACATTTAGCATTCCCTTGGCTACCTTCTGTGCAATTGTCTGCGGTCCTTTCATGCACTTACTGGTTGCGACTCAACAAGCGCTTTGTCTGGAATAGGGAAGAAGAAGGCCTGGAAGCTGTGATCAACAAGAATCAGATACAGGGCGATCTCAGCAGACTAGGAGAAAGTTCCTCTCTACAAGACCCTGTAAAGGAAATCGCTGAATCTTTCATCTGCTCTGTTTATGCGTCTGGGAAAAGCTTTGTGAACGCAGATGAGGCCCGATATTTCCTTTTTTATCAAGAGGAGTCTGAGGAGTGAGGACCTTCTTTCACATCAGTATGCCTTTGACATCATATTGAGCGAGCAAACTTTCACGCTTTTGTTTGTAACAAAGCTCTAGTGTCACTTAAGAATGTCCCCTCGCCAGAAGGAAATGAATGGAAGTTGGATAATGACAAGTTAATTTCAGTTCTGATGACAAGACCTCCTGTTCCGTCAGGCATTAATGAGCTGACATGCCGTTGCACAACGTCCAACTGCAAACGCAACTGTAACTGCAAGATGAACAATCTTGCATGCACCGAGGCCTGCTTGTGTATGGAAGATGACGAAGGATGCTGCAATCCTATGAGTGAATACCTTTTTGTGACGATTCTAGTTAGTCTGGGACTGAGTGACAATAACGTATGCTGTACTGGAAACTGTGCGTACTGATATATTCCTCGAGAGTAAACGTTTTCACAGCTTGAAGTGAAGCATGTGTTGCTCGAGTTTTGCTTCGTTAAAAAGTACACTAACGCCAGTAAACAAAGATTTAGTAGTAATTGATACACCCATCATATCTAAATATATATGGGAGAAACTATTTTTAGAAAATGATTGGTTAAGCGATGTTAGTGTATGACAGATGTATTAAGGGTGCACTTCAATAAAAAACTCTGCTTTGTACAAGTTAAAGTTTTCATCTTTTTTTGTGTAAACTAATAGCTGTATATATTTTCTTTGTTGTATTACCAAGCAAAAATAGAAATACGCATCATAACATGCCAAGAGTGTACACGTTTCTTATCTACACTTAACAGATTATCTTTGGAGTATTCATCGGTCCAATACAGCCGTAACTATATAAAACCATGAAATCACGTCCTAACCGCGAATGAATTTTGCTTTATGCCAGAAAAATTCAATTTGGTAAATATTATCAATGGTAACCGTTAACATGGTAATGAATAAGCGCTATGAGGACTAAGCACTGGTTGAGACTCTCATTTTTTAAAAGTCACATTTTAAAATCGGTGTTTGTTTTTGAAATTTCATGTGTATTAAGCCCGTTTTGGTCTCAGCCTCGTTTCCGTGCTGATGACTACTTGCGTGTATTTCGCATATTTCGGTGCATCCAGGTGGATTTTTTTAAAAAAAAGTCGACATAATAACATCTACATGTTGTATTTAAAGGCTCAAAGGATAAAAAAAATCGGTTTTTTAAACATTTAAGATAATTGAAACTTGCTAGATTTGCCTTAAAAAGTGACTTTATTGATGAGAAATAGTCACGTGACATGTCACGTGACCTGGTTTAGGGCCCGTTATCACTCAAATTCGAGCTGCACACTTTCTCAACACCTTTAAGTTTTTTGGGGGATATTTTGATAAGAGTCGTTAGGTTTACAGGGTGAAAATGGGCAAAAAGCCTCGTTTCTATGTTGAAAGCCAAATTTGGAAAAAAAGACCCCCATTTATCTCGTTAGTGGTACCACAATTCATCACTACATAATACCTGGTCTTAAAGAGCAGTTATTCTTCTATAAGAATCCGGTGCTAGACCTTTTCTGTCGGGTGGGTTGAACAAAACAGTATTTTCCCGGTACTAGCTCCTTGACTTTTCCTTATATTTTTCGTCGCAAAAAATTTAAGGGACGCCTGATCGCAGGTTAGGTCGACCCCCTCACTGATTTCTACGAAAATTCCCCTAATTTTCCAAGAAACGAAACATCTTACTGCAATTTAGCGTGTTGAAAGCTCTAAAGGCTGGGGCCATTGTAATGTGTACTCCCGCAAATTTTGGATAGGGGTGTGCCGCGAAGGTTCTTAAACCCTAACCCTAATTAAGGACTAAGAAAGCGAAAATTGATACCCTTTTCAAGGCCTACACACAAAAAATGACACCCTATTCAAGGCTATTTCAACCTCCGTTGCAAAATCATTTTGTTAGATACTTGAATGGATACATCAAGTTAAAAAAAAAAAAACATTCGTATAGGCGGGCGTTTTCACACTCCAGTATTGGAGAATACAATTTAGTAAAATCCAACTAGTGGTCTATTATCAATGCTGCGTTCTGATTGGGTGAGCTACTAGTAGGCTATTTGTTATAGCCCACTAGTAGCGAAAAGCTCCAGCTTTGAAAACCAAAACATAGGGGCTGAATCGCTTTAACTAGCGAAAGATGTTTTGTCTCGATATTTGTTTGACCAACTAGTTGGATTTTACTAAGACAATTATTCCTTGAGCCCGAATGGCCTCTGAGTCAATAGCCCATTTGGCCTTCGGCCTCATGGGCTATTGACTCAGAGCCCATTCGGGCTCGAGGAATAATTGTTAATTAGCTACCTTATCTAAGGACCACACCAGGAACACAGTAACAAAAGGGTCAAAAAGATACCCTATTTAAGGACCCGGAACCTCAAAAACCATACCCTATTCCACAGCACGTACCTATATAGCCCATATATGGGGGTACCCCCCTGGGTGTGTACTCAGTCAAGTTTCTACTTTCACATTACTTCTCTCTGCCAAGGACACCTAGGATTTTAAATGGTTGCCGGTGGTACTCCTGGAATGGACTATCATCCCATCCAGGGGAAAGTCGATAATAATACTCCTAGCCATTTAACGCCACAGGAACTGACCCAAGCTAAGTACAACACATATTTTTAAAACTCAATCTGATTCAGACTTGTACAAATTGTACACCTAGTTCAGTGCAGCCAGGCCAAAAACCATACCCTGTTGGGTGGCTTGTCCCCAACTATGTAAACCATATGAGGCAATATCCCACCCAAGAATGAAGCATACCAAGAAAAGATTCTAAGTGGTAAAACATGATCTTTAATTCCCTATCCCACTACCACTCCTTTGCTTTTGTAGCCATGCTTTTCATTTTTTATCTTGTATAAAAGTGCTATTTTTCAGGGTTTGTTTTTGGCATACCCCATCAGGAGTAGGGGCTTTTTTGGCAAGCCTTTTTTACACACTCCTCAGTTGGAACTGTCAAATGCACCAATTATTACAGTTTGGTTGCAAAAATGTGTCAAGTGTTTCTCATAATTTGTCAGGAGGAGGGAGATAAGAGGATGAGCCCCAGGACAGTACTCCTCAAAGTTTTTGGCAAGGGTGACACAGTGCTGTTACCAAGGACCATAATCCATTACACCTGTTATGCCTGTGTGTGCTTGATGGGCCCTAATGCTACTTAAGTGAACTTGCCAATGCATGTTGATGCAAAAAAATGCAATGGCATGCAAGAGTATAACAATTTCCAATTCAGACCAAAATGGTCAAAATCCATGCCCGTTTACGGATCAAAATGGCTAAAAAGCCATACACTTTGGATGGCATAAACCTATAAAGACTGTTCAAGGGAAAACCCTTCCCCACCCTCCCAGATAAGCTCTTAAAAATAGAGGCGGTAAATTGTGAGGTATTTAAGTTATTATTTAAATTCATTTAGTATTATTAAATGATTGCCAACTTCAGGTCATTAATACTAAAAGTGGAAGAGGAAACAGGAACATAAGTATGTACTAGAGAAAGCACCACAGTCACAGAAATGTGTTTTACTTCTGTACTCCAAGTGACAACCTTTCATCTCAATCACTCCCAGATTCAAAGTAAATTAACCCAAGTCAGTTAATTCATATGCTTCCTATTTGTCACCGCCTTGCAAGGTGACAACTCTTTAGTAACAAGGTTAAATTGGTTCTTAGTCTAATCATGTCTCACTTTTCTACTGGGGCAAAAGGTGAAGTTTAGGAAACAAAAGACATCGAGTGATTTACCCTCTCTTTGAAGCTTCAAAGAGATGATAATGGCTGGTTCCAGGAAATTATATATATATACCCAACAAAGCCACATTCATAATTTTGAAATTCAAAGGGGGCATGGAGGGGGCTATACATGCAAGAATTTTTGAAAGAAAGCATAGAGTTGACAGGTTAAGAATCAAAATATCTCATATGGGAGGGGTATAGATATTTTATAAAAACAAATATCAATTTTGCATAGAGTTGACAAGTTAGGAATCAAAAAATCTCATGTGGGAGGGGTTAGATATTTTATGAAAACAAATAAATTATGAATTTTACTGAAACAAAATTTAAAATGAATTCTGCAACAAACTTGAACATAATTCTCATGAAGGAAAGAACAATGTAAAAAAACAATGGCTGGTTTAAAGTAGCAGCATGAGCTAACTATAAAAATTAAAAATATACTAAATGTACTAACATCGATGATTAAAACTATTTATTTATAAATACAAGTATACTCATTAAAATGTACTGAATATACTAACAACCATGATTAAAACTATTCGTGAAAGGGAAAAAGACTAAGCTTTAGCTCTGAATGCCTGGATTTCTCAGTTTCCTTCCTGGTTTCTAAAGCTGGGAAAGACGGAAGGAAATGGCAGATGTCTACACTTAAGCTTAATTATCATTGAGCTCGGGTCTCAATAAAGGATGTTTTCAAAAGACTCCCGGAGAGGATTAACCTGTACAAAATTCAAGACCAATTCACAAGCTGCCAGATACACACCAAAGCTGTCATGCCAAAGTTTAGTTAAAATATAATTCCTTGCTTGCACAAGATTGGCGGAGATTGTGAAAGCCTGCCCATCAATCAGTACTCAAGGATTTGAAAAACAAAAGACCTTTTATGTCAAACATACCGAACAAAAATATTTCAATACAAATCAGACTCTTGATGTTACTACATGAACACAATAATGTATTATGAAAAACATTATTAGAAACCACAAGAACCTTTTAGCCATTCTAAAATATATACATTACAAGTACATGAATAAGTTATTTAGCTTATAGGAAAAAAATTAAATTATGTTTTTTTTCCTTCCGGTAATGTATCCAGCAAAATGTCTCTCTGAGCAAAAGATAGTTTATCAGGAAAGCGAATGTCATATTTCACAAGCAAGTCACCTCGCTTGGTGGGATTTTTGGGCAAGGGAAGGCCTTCTCCATGAATACGCTCTGTTGAATCAGGATTTACAATGCTGTTTAATCTTAGTCTTAATTTTCGCCCGTCAAGAGTAGGAACTCCGACTTGTCCTCCAGCCAAGGCATCTCTTAATGAAATATTTGCGGTGTAGATTACATTGTTTTTAGAGTCTCGCGTGAACTGGCTGTGTGTCTT
The DNA here is from genome assembly GCA_019787425.1 of Platygyra sinensis. NCBI lineage: Eukaryota > Metazoa > Cnidaria > Anthozoa > Scleractinia > Merulinidae > Platygyra > Platygyra sinensis. The sequence continues at coordinate 74,393 of JAHPZR010020015.1, forward strand.
GTCTTTGACAATGAATATAACATCAGCTGGGACCACTCCGGGTTTGCGATCGCCTTCCTTTGGGAAAGTTATTTTTGTTCCTGCTTTCCATCCTGGTTTGACGTTTACCGTCAGTATTTTCTCTTCGTTTCTGGAAACACCACGCTCGTCGAGAACTTTCCGAGATATTTTCATCTTTTTCGTGCAGCCAGTCAGAAGTTCCTCTAGAGTCACGAACAGATCTTTCTTGATGGCTTGATCCTGGAGTTTTTGTTTTTTTGATTGTGGAGCCATGCCATCGAAGTCGAACATGAAGTTTCCAATCCCATTCGACCTCGGATCTGGCTTTTTTCCTCGGCTATCACTAAAGAAGCTAAATCCCCCAAGGCCTCCAATGATGTCGGCAAATTCGTCGTCGTCTCCAAAGGCTCGGGCGAAGGTCTCGCGGGCATTTCCACTCGTGAACACAAAAGTTCTTGCGAACCCGGGTCCTCCGCCACCAAAATTCATGTTCATTCCATCGGCTCTACTCGGTGCAGCACCGTGAAGTCCTTCTTCACCGTACTTGTCAAAGATTTCTCTCTTTTCCTTGTCACTGAGGACATCATAAGCTTCGGAAATTTCTTTGAATTTGTCCTCCGCTCCCGCACTCTTATTCTTATCAGGGTGCCATTTCAAAGCGAGCTTTCGGTAGGCTTTCTTGATTTCATCGTCCTTGGCGGTTTTAGGAACACCAAGGATTTTATAGTAATCTTTTCCCATGGTTTCGTCAATAACTCAGTGCTATGCAATCTTAAAACTTCAAGGTACTGAACTATCAAGTCGTTTTATATAAGTTCTCAACTCATGTCCCGAACATTCAAGCAAGTTCCGTCAAAACAAACCGTTTAGGGGAGGGGAGGGTATTTTGTCCCAATTGACGAAAACTGTTTTCTGTGCAACTACTTCGCATACAAACAAAATACCTAATTTAAAAACCCTTTCCTTGCTCCCTTAATACTCGAAATAAAATAAGTAGTATGACTTATTCAAGATCTTGCTGGATTATAACGCAATGACACAGCAAGCCTCTGTACGGGTCCCCTGAGAAGATTCAAGAAATTTCGAGGGTTTTCCCGAAGTTTCCAAAAGTTTCGTGAGAAGCAGATTTTAAAATATACGTGACCACTTCGATCTAGCGTCTTCTTCACGTTTCTAGAAATAGAATGCCCTATAAAAGAAATTGCATCGAGCGTAACATTATTTCAGTATAAAGCGTACCCTGAAGAAGAAACAACAAGACTGAGAAGAACATTGAAGATGTGGGGAGACCTTTTCAGAGATCCTTGGTCCAACAGTTTTCCACGCGTTCAAACGACTGGGAATCCCATCGTCGGTTTTGATGGGTTTTACGGAGAAAAACCTCGTTCGTTTTGGGAAGTCCCCGTTTATTTTCCATCTGAGAAGCCAAGAAGACCTTCCAACCGGAAAAAAACGGGACGGGTAGTAGAAGAAGATCGACAATTTATAGACGATGAAAGAAGCATCCCCGTGCTATTCTTGCACAGGGAAAAACCCTCGGACAAGAAAGTGAAAGAAGACGAAGAACAAACTTGTCCGTCACAGCCAGAGTTATCACATCACGTTAGGGATGCTCCCATTCCTATAGAGATTCAGTTTGGAGACGAAAGCGGTCTAAACGAGGGGTTCGAAAGAACTTCTTCCAAGGAGGCACATTGCGATGAAAGCAAGCAACTTTCTAATGATCAGGCTTCGTCTGTTGAACCTAAATGTACGGAGAAAGAGGAGAAAGGTGCATTAGATATAAACCAAACGGCTGCTGTTGCTAATGACTCTCAATCCGAAATAAAAACTGCCGAGGAGCAGAAGAAGCTCGACGAAATCGAGAGTGTACTAGCAAAAGCGAAAGAGCTGAGCCCACGAGTTGAAGCTTTCACAGGATCGAAGCAAGATAAAGAATACTTGTACTTGGAAGAACATTTAACTCGGTGCATTCTTAGTTTAGATTTAGTTGAAACAGATGGACAAGAACAGTTGAAATCTGCTCGAAGAGCGGCGGTGAAGGAAATTTTGTCAATTGTCAATGATTTAGAAGCTCGTGTCCCTGAGAAATTAGCTTAATTAACTGAAATACTCTTTAATTAATGTACGAAAGCTTTTAGTCTGCTTTTCAAGGTTGTTTAGAACTTTCCCTGATCGTGTGAATAAAACCTCTCACCAGCCGAATGTCATCGGTGAAATAAAAGTACTTTTATTATGTTCGTATAGAGAGCATCGTAGTTTTATGGGAACAGGGAGAAAAACCCGAAACATAATTATGCATTTGGGCAAAAAAAAGACACTTGGTCACGCAACGCTGTTTAATTGTCACGGCCCCTCCTCAATAAGAGAAAATTACAATGTACCTCTGTGTCACGTTTGCAGCGAGATAAAAAAGCGATGCAACGAAAATTTCCCATTTCATTTTCATTTTCTGAACTTCAGGTGAAAAACTTGTTTCTACGAAATGCCGTGAAACCTTTTTCTTCGAGTACTCAGTAATCCCATATCCTGATGAGGTCGACCCCCTCACTGATTTCTGCGAAGAATCCGCTGTTTTTCCAAGAAATGAAACATCTCAGTGCGATTTAGCGCTTTGAAAGCCTGATTCAAGCACGTGCCAAGCTTAAAGCAGAATTCCTGTCCGGAAATTGAAACTTGTAAAATCTATAAACATTGATGATATTCTTTAACCCCTGTGATGCAATACTCTCCGTGATGATATCTGCAGTCCCAGCTCTTGAAGATACCTGGCGAGATAAGTCTTCCGAATTGCCATTATGATACCATAATAGGAATTTTCACTGTAAACTTATTTCTGTTTCTCTGTGTCGATTTACAATAATTTACGAAACGTTTCAGAGGTTTAAAGTGGTTTATAGAGGAACTAAAATATTAACTTCCTTTGAGGATTGAATATCAACTACTGTCGGTCGAAAAATTACTGCAGCTAACTGGTCATGTATGAAGTTATTCAAGCGTGAAAGTTTAATTCTTTTCCTCAAATGAACTGCATCAGGCCTTTGTTTTGTACAAGAATAGCCCACCGTTTACGTTCAAGATTCTTGAGAGAAATTTTTTCCTTACAGGAAACTGAACAGTGAACGACTTCCTGCGCTTGGGAACCTCTCTTTCTCTTGTAGATAACAATGTAAATAAACTTTTCTACTGATTTGCTGTCACCAAAAACATCCGCTTTTTCTGTTCGTTTTTTCGTTCACGCAAAACAGCTCTTTCGTTGTGGTAGAAATTATCTATCGTTTTCCATACAACGGGAAATGATTTTATCTATTTCTTCAATTCGTGCAGCACGTTCTTCACTCTCATTAGCGAATATTCCATCTAGTACTAACAAATTTTCTTTGTTTCACCGGGATTTATATTTAATACTGGAAGGCAGGGTTTTTTTTTTCATTTTTGAAAAATGCTGGTGGAAAACAAAAGCACCCGTGGTGCCCAGTTGTGACAGTTTACCCAAGCTTCTTTTTTTCTATGTTACATAACCGAAATTTCTTGAAGTGTTTATTTAGAGCATTGGCGACCTGGCTTCAGTGATTTTCACCCACTTTTTCCCTCAGCAATTTCTATTTTTATTGATTCGCCGTATTTTCAATCGCGCAAACGATATTCTTCGTGATTTTTACATCTCTTGCAAAGTGCCTGAAGTAGATTATTATGCAAATTTACAAGTTCAATAAACCCCATCTTCCGCGGTCGGCTCCACTGGTTCTATATACTTACAATTGTGAAGCAATTTCTAAGCAGCTGAGCTTTTCATTCTCTGGTATACATAACTGTAAAATAATGTATTTGAGGTTCGTAACAACTTGCAGTTGCCCTATTTAATATTACTCTTCTGCCTTCCAATTTCCTTTGCGGGTCGGCTATATGACATGACGAAACTATGTTAAGATCGAGGAAGTCTTAAGCATAATTGTTGACAGACTTAAAATGCAAAATATCTCACACTCGTATGAACACTAAATCAGCTCTCGCAGAAAAAATCCGTCGTATCAGGATTGTCAGGGGTGTCTCTTGTGAGTACCCCTCTGCGATGGAGCTCCCGTTTTCTCTTAGAGTCCTCTTGCTGTAGTACAGAGTCTACCATGGGGTAAACTACTTGCAAATGAGGGGCTGGCACGGGTAACGCAAGCCTCGTTTGATCGTTAACATTTCCAG
>JAHPZR010020016.1:0-2500 GCA_019787425.1 Platygyra sinensis
ATAACTCCGGAGCTAAACTCCTCGTTGAAAGAACTTTCTCAGTTCGATAAACACTGAGTTAATATCGGTTTTAGGCCATTGCATTCTGTAACAAACATTACCTTAGTTTAAGAACGCGAATGAAACCCACTCTTGGTATAAATGCCAACAATGGCAAAAATTTAACTTCTAATTTCAATTCCTTTGCATAATGGAGGCAAGAAGGTGTGTTTTGTAGACTCGAAAAATTACTTTATCATTTAACTTGTTTATAAAACCCAGTATAATATTAAAATGAATAAAGGCGAAACATTTTGCGTGTGGATGGGAGGACTCCTTAGGCTTGTAAACTTGCTTTTAAAAAGTCAGTGTTTATCTTTGTATGTATTCAGAGGTAAACTAAATCTAACTGTAATTCATGTCTAATTGCTGGTTATAAATATGTAGCTTCAGTGTAGAGAAACGCTTTGCTGTTAATAAACCAAGTTAAAACATTCAATAGTTGACAGCGTCAATGCTAGCGTATTTCTTTAAACGAATTAAATTTATTAGTAGTATGAAAAAAACAGTTTTAAATTTGGCTCTTTATTTCAATTTGTCCACAGGCAATCTTTAAAATTATAGACACTGCTGAGGCAAATAATTAATTTAAACTGCCGAGGAAGAAAATCCAGACTATAGCTTTTCAGAAATAGAAATATGATTGACATCAAATGACAGTTTAAAATGTGAAAATTTGTGATCAATTTTTTTTTTTCTTTTTGGAAATTTAGTTTTATATCCCCTAAAACGAAAAAAAAGATGCCTTTTATGCTTTTCTATAAAGTTGAAGTTCAAATTCCGAGTTAATTCGTTTTTTATCTCTCAAAACGAAAGAGCCAAATTTATTTGATTATCAGTAGCTTCATGATCAGATTTCCATCTATCGTTTCGATACATCCCCAACAGCATCCGCCAACTGTGAAAGAGGCCATTAAACTGTCAGACTTTTAGAGTAAACATTGAATTGTGAATTTTGTAAACACACATTAATTTGAATTTATAAGTTCAAGCATGTGTAAAAGACAATTTGAAATCTTTTCTACACGGTCACAGAAAGACGGAATGTACTGAATGAAATATAATAGTTCCTAAATGTATGTTAGAGCTTTTTCACTTGAGATACATGATTGACAGCTTGAGCCACTTTTTCATCCAGTCAGAAATAAAACAAAAATTAGTCGTGACTCGCTTATTCACGTGACTCGCCTATTCACGCTTTCGCGCGCTTTGTCGGTTAGCCGCAAGTATTTACGTTGAGTTTTACTTTGTTGATTTGATTGTCAGTGTCCTTTCTGACTGAAGTGAAAACTTAAGTTTTGGTTCTTCGACTCTCAATTGAAAACATCCTATCCTCTAGACTCGTTTATTCCTTAATTAAAAACTAACTAAAAAGAAAAGTTCGTCTTGTTACTTAGTCTTCTCAGCGTACGAAACACGGCTCGATCGAGTGAGTACGCAATCGTTTTTGCGTCAGATTTTCCAGTCAGCGGTCTAGCATAGTCCCGGAACTTTCGTCAGAGGTTATACATGTATGACGGCATTCTGAACAAATGCAAGATATCCGCTCGAGAGGCGGACGAAAACCATATACTGTAGCACTTCAATCTAAAAACCCGCGTAAAAAATTTGAAACTTCAACTTCACGACCATGTACTGATGCAGGAACACCAGAAAAAACTAAATAAATCCTAGCATAGCCGCCATCCGTCAAAAACTTATGTCTCAACGTGTCTACTGCTCTTATCACCAGCCGACAAGTACAGTTACTGATTTATGCTGAAAACACGTCATTTGTACATTAATTACTAGTATTGAAATCGTTCATTAACAATTCTAATGTCAAACCTTTCACACGTCAACTGTGCCATCTTTAAAGCTATCTACAGCAAACATTTAACAGTCAGGTTTTTATTTTTAATTTTTTATCATTATTATTTATATATTTTGTTTTAGTACGCGCTCGTTTAATTGACTTTGGATGCAGCTTATGGCAATATTTTTTTTCTAATTATACTGGACTATCTCTTCTACCGCCTGGATTCAATCTGTATATAACGTACTTTAGAGAGAGTTTAGGGATGGATTTAGCGCCTGTTTGCGCACGTAGCAAGCAATCAAAATGTACACATGTACGCATTGCCGGCGGAAGTATATTTTCCCAGTTTCTCAACAGCAAATCAAGGGGAGCGAGCTCCTTTCAAGGTAGACTAGTCGCAGCTGGGTCTTGCTTTCGGAGACCAGGTCCTTAGTGTATTTTGCACCGAAACTCTAGACCCAGAGACCACATTTTTGGTCCCTGCGACCAGTCCCACGAATTAAGCTGGTTTGTTTTCTGGGACTAGTCGCAAGGATCAATAGTCCCACAAATCGGTCAATTTTCTAGTGCGCACACACTAAGGAATAAGTCCCTGCGACTAGTCCCCTAGTGTATGCCTAGCCTTACATAACGCTGCCGCTTACAGTCTAGCCAGTATTGTTA
>JAHPZR010020016.1:7500-10000 GCA_019787425.1 Platygyra sinensis
CTTTGAATATTAAACTTGAGAGCACCTACAGATAATGATATGGAAAAGGCGGGTTCAGAGTCTGAGGTAGGCTAACCCACGAACTTGGGATTGAGTAATTGTTTTGTTGGTAACACTTCTGTTGTTTGAAATATTTAACAACAATATTGGTAGACACTAAAGTATTTCTACCGATTGTTACCGATCTGAACTGAACATTTTCACAAGAATATGACCTAGATAATCTATAATTCAAAACGTTTTTATGTTGCCAGTAATGATTGAGGAGATTTAAGTGTCTCGCGACCGGTTTAGGCGAGTTTTTGTCGTCTTTCTCTACGTCACGAAGGTGTTCTCGGTATCGGTCGTCCAGCCTTCCCAGCGACCGTCTGTGCAGTAGGCTACCCCACCCCACCCACCGTACCAGTTAATGTTGGCCACTTGATTTTAACCTCAGTAACTTCAGTTAAATTTTAGGTCTTTACATTGTCTTCAATGAACCCTGCCATAATGTTTGAGTGGCATCGTCAGCTATTGTTCATGATTTAACCCGATTAGGATTCTCTTCAGATCGCTCAGATTTTCATCGCCGAGAAACTGAGCCAGACACATGATTTGCAATAAATTGTTAATTGAAATAATATATCTAACTTAAAGATCATGAGATAATCAGATTAGACCGGCACAACTTTTTTATATTCGTAGGCAAGGTGAAACACAGTTTTGATTGATGATGATAGACATTTAGGCAAACTGCCAAGCGGTATTTCGTAAAGAAAGCTCTTGCACTTTGCCATTGACCAAACTTTCTTTGGACCAGGCATGAAGTATCCAATTACACGGGTCATGTAGCACCTATCGTAGGGTCTCACATGAATGGCTCGATACCTTTAAGGGAACAACAGAACAACAACAGAAACAATGCCTCTAGACCTAAAACAATAACAGCTACACACTATGATAGCAAGGCAAAAAGAATTATGCTACCTTCCGGGTCTTCCGAATTACACAGCGTCAACTTTCAAAATCGCTTTTAGATCAGTTACATTTTTGCCGTTCATCCTCAAGGGGACCGCGGGGACAGCGGTATCTCGTAAGTTGACACATGTCTCCTGCAAACATTCAATATTCGTGTTATTTGCTTTACCATTCATTAATGTTTCAGTCCATCGCGGCTTTTGTTATTAACTCAAACAGGAGTTTACATAATCGCTAAACGCTGAATCACTGACGCGCTCGGGAATAACTGTGCGTCGGGCACGCATCATGCATACATCACGACAGAGATTGAAGCTTCTTGTTCTTCTCCTTATCGCGTTTATGTCAGTCGTGGTAGCTTTTTCATATTTTGGGTCACACTATTTAAAAATCAAATCTTCCATGGTCAGGGGAATTACAGATGTCGAGGAAAGGCATTATTATAACATCCACAGCTGGCAAGGTAAGTGCTGCTTTTAAAATAACCTTTCAGTTTTATGCTTTCGAGTGTTGTATCAGTTTCCGGTGAAGTCGTTCTCCGTCATCAGCGAACACAGACAGTGGTTTGGAAGATGGGATTGAGTTAATTAAACAGAAGATGTTGCCAGACCCCTGTCTTTTTCTCTGTATGCCAACTGTTTGGCATTAGCAAACTGTTCAGCTTTTCTCTTATCTGTTCTGCTTCTTTTTTTGTCGTGCCACTATGAAATCGTAGTGAGATCGGGAGCCGAGGTTACAAATTAACTGACCTTTCCGCTGTTTTCTATCATCGGATTACACGTTAACATTTTTTCGGTACACGCTCTTTTAATACTACGCATAAAGACCACAAAATATTCCGTTTAAGGATAAACAAATGCGCAGCTGCGATGCATATGATTTCCTACAGTAGAATTTTTTTTTTCTTGCACGAAAGACAGTTGAACCCCGCTATTTGGAAAATACTGTAAACAGTTCGAAATAGCGGAAGTTTTGTGACACAGTTACGGCAGCATTGTTGCAATTTTGGCAGAAACAATGATTTTTTTTTTCATTGTAAAGAACATTTTTTTCCCATAGGCAAAAGAATCTATTTTTCTTACCATGCAACGTGACTGCCCTACAAAACCTCTATAGTCGAGCAATTAAAAAAATTAAAATAGAGAAAATTAGAAAACTCTGTTATGTAGTGTGTCGAAGTCGCTAAAATGTTTTGCATTAGAAAGAGCGCTTGAGCAAATCAGTCCAAAGGAAATAGATTTTAGTTCGAAATAACTAAGAGTCTGAAATAACCGAATTCGAATTAGCGGGATATTGAACTTGAACAAATGACTTCATTGTAGTGGGAGAATTTTTAAGACATTTTTGTTCTTTAGCTGAGTTGAAATGAAAGTGCTTTTGCCGTTATTAGACTCACACGGGCCTATTAAAAACCGATTGACTCCGAAATTAGGATCGGTAAATTTTAATTATTTGGAGCATCTCTCTGTGCTTACTTTAAATCAAATAGCTGACACACTTTTATCGAAAAGTGGTTTCGATTTTCTCTGCTATTGCCAAGTGT
>JAHPZR010020016.1:12500-15162 GCA_019787425.1 Platygyra sinensis
CGCTTTATCTACAGGGATTGCGGTGAACAGTGATACAACATCAAAAGAGACCAAAACTTCATTATCATCAATCTTGATATCAGATAATTCTTTGGAAAACTGCAAGGAGTTGGCAACAGAGGATCCGTTACGATTTCGAAGCGGAGAAAGGATATCTGTTAGAAATTTAGACGTGTTGTAGAGTGCTGAGCCAATACAGGTGACGATGGGCTTCAGAGGGTTCCCTTCTTTATGGTGCTTAACAGAACCGCGAATCGCTGGAGGTGTGCCATCAACTGAGTGAAGTTTGCGGTATGTTGGTTCATCTATCTTTTGCAATCTCTTTAAAGAAAGAGGCATAGCGTTCAGTTCACGTTAAATTCGGCGGAAAGTAGATGTGGAAACTACTTCATAGCTGGATCTGTCGTTGATTAAGGTTTCCATCTTGCTGTCGTAGTCTGATCTATCCATGACAACAAAACAGTTACCCTTGTCGGCCTTCATTATGACTCTGGACTGGTCTTTCTTAAGGTTGTTTAAAGCTTTTCTTTCCTCTTTGGAAGACTGCAGTTCGGGCAGTCGAAAGCTTGTAATTTTTAATCATTTCAGCCAGAGGTCGTTTTTAAATTTTTACTATGTTTCATCCTGGCTGCGGCCCTTCTATATTTTTACAATCATAGCCTCTTACGCAGGCGGTACGCAGCCCTCTTTAGGCTCGTCACGCAATCTTTGGAGTACGTGATAAACCATAATGGTGTCACCGCGTCATGGCCTTGTAGCATCTCACTCAGGGTGAGTAACAATACTGGCTAGACTGTAAGCGGCAGCGTTATGTAAGGCTAGGCATACACTAGGGGACTAGTCGCAGGGACTTATTCCTTAGTGTGTGCGCACTAGAAAATTGACCGATTTGTGGGACTATTGATCCTTGCGACTAGTCCCAGAAAACAAACCAGCTTAATTCGTGGGACTGGTCGCAGGGACCAAAAATGTGGTCTCTGGGTCTAGAGTTTCGGTGCAAAATACACTAAGGACCTGGTCTCCGAAAGCAAGACCCAGCTGCGACTAGTCTACCTTGAAAGGAGCTCGCTCCCCTTGATTTGCTGTTGAGAAACTGGGAAAATATACTTCCGCCGGCAATGCGTACATGTGTACATTTTGATTGCTTGCTACGTGCGCAAACAGGCGCTAAATCCATCCCTAAACTCTCTCTAAAGTACGTTATATACAGATTGAATCCAGGCGGTAGAAGAGATAGTCCAGTATAATTAGAAAAAAAATATTGCCATAAGCTGCATCCAAAGTCAATTAAACGAGCGCGTACTAAAACAAAATATATAAAATAATAATGATAAAAAATTAAAATAAAAACCTGACTGTTAAATGTTTGCTGTAGATAGCTTTAAAGATGGCACAGTTGACGTGTGAAAGGTTTGACATTAGAATTGTTAATGAACGATTTCAATACTAGTAATTAATGTACAAATGACGTGTTTTCAGCATAAATCAGTAACTGTACTTGTCGGCTGGTGATAAGAGCAGTAGACACGTTGAGACATAAGTTTTTGACGGATGGCGGCTATGCTAGGATTTATTTAGTTTTTTCTGGTGTTCCTGCATCAGTACATGGTCGTGAAGTTGAAGTTTCAAATTTTTTACGCGGGTTTTTTAGATTGAAGTGCTACAGTATATGGTTTTCGTCCGCCTCTCGAGCGGATATCTTGCATTTGTTCAGAATGCCGTCATACATGTATAACCTCTGACGAAAGTTCCGGGACTATGCTAGACCGCTGACTGGAAAATCTGACGCAAAAACGATTGCGTACTCACTCGATCGAGCCGTGTTTCGTACGCTGAGAAGACTAAGTAACAAGACGAACTTTTCTTTTTAGTTAGTTTTTAATTAAGGAATAAACGAGTCTAGAGGATAGGATGTTTTCAATTGAGAGTCGAAGAACCAAAACTTAAGTTTTCACTTCAGTCAGAAAGGACACTGACAATCAAATCAACAAAGTAAAACTCAACGTAAATACTTGCGGCTAACCGACAAAGGCGCGCGAAAGCGTGAATAGGCGAGTCACGTGAATAAGCGAGTCACGACTAATTTTTGTTTTATTTTCTGACTGGATGAAAAAGTGGCTCAAGCTGTCAATCATGTATCTCAAGTGAAAAAGCTCTAACATACATTTAGGAACTATTATATTTCATTCAGTACATTCCGTCTTTCTGTGACCGTGTAGAAAAGATTTCAAATTGTCTTTTACACATGCTTGAACTTATAAATTCAAATTAATGTGTGTTTACAAAATTCACAATTCAATGTTTACTCTAAAAGTCTGACAGTTTAATGGCCTCTTTCACAGTTGGCGGATGCTGTTGGGGATGTATCGAAACGATAGATGGAAATCTGATCATGAAGCTACTGATATCAAATAAATTTGGCTCTTTCGTTTTGAGAGATAAAAAACGAATTAACTCGGAATTTGAACTTCAACTTTATAGAAAAGCATAAAAGGCATCTTTTTTTTTCGTTTTAGGGGATATAAAACTAAATTTCCAAAAAGAAAAAAAAAAAATTGATCACAAATTTTCACATTTTAAACTGTCATTTGATGTCAATCATATTTCTATTTCTGAAAAGCTATAGTCTGGATTTTCTTCCTCGGCAGTTTAAATTAATTAT
>JAHPZR010020018.1:5000-23580 GCA_019787425.1 Platygyra sinensis
CGGCTTCGCCGCTCGCTTGTCGGCTCCGCCGCCAAAACTTTATTTCGCGTGCGCTTACAATACCGCCAGCTACGCAGGCTACAGAGAATCGCGCTGAAGAGTTCACTAGCGCTGTTGTTCCATACGTCGCTCTCAAAGAAGTAGCCCATGGAATGGTTTGTTTGTCTGAGTCACAGCAGGGGGTAAATTTTCGTGACGTCATCTGTGCGCGTCGCTATTGACAGATAGTGCCCGCGCGAGATCGTACCACGTCAGATCAGTTTTGACCAATGACGACAAAGGAAAATTTAGTGGTGAACTTTAAGGCTGATAGCGTCTCTGCACGGATGAACACTATCGCGTCACCTGATCAGTTTAAACCAATAAGAATCGGACAACATTTGGTGGTGAACTATAATTACTCACAGCGTCATTGTTACGAAATATACAAACCAACCTGTAAATTGACTGCGCAAGGTATCAATGCAGTGTCCAGCTTATCATTTCCGTTGTATTCGTATCTCTTTCTTCTATTTTAGTACAGTAGATTCAAAACACTAAAATCCGTTTACTTGATTTTAATAACAGGAGCGACAGCAATTATTGGCCATGATTAATTTCACCCTACGGCGAACTGGTCTTTGATGAAAAAGGAATTTAATTTCTAGTTAACTACGATCTGCGATAGAGACGGAAATAGCTGCGCTTATGCTTACCGCTTACTTACATTATAATTCGCTAGTGATAACCAGGCTTTACTTTGGAGAACTCTGCAAAATTAGTTAACGCGGACAAAAGTAGGTGAACAAAGACACTCGGCATTCACTTTCAATTAGGTTATTGTGATAAGGCTGAGTGATTTATTTAAATGCAAATAACAAATGAAACATGGTCAATACAACAAATAGTGAATCAAAATCTGCATCTTTCATCATCGTCCGATTTTACAAATGGAGTCATATTCAAGATCTTCAAGTTCAAACAAAACATATAAGTCAAAAGCAAAAAGTTAACTAACAGTTCGCTGTCCAGAAGCTTCATTTGGAAACTTCAGAAATCGTAATCTTGCTACAGGTCGCGTGTCGATCACCCATCGTTGCAGCTACTTTGTAGTGCTTATCCTCCACCCTGCAAGGCCTTACATGTCCCCAGGGACCCGTCCCACCAGCTTCCTTGGAATATCCTTTGCTTGGTCCACAGCAAACAAGATCATAGGTGCTCCCAGCCTTGGGTGATATTCCCATTGTTTGCCAGTCCTGGTACATGTTTTTGAAAAGGTTTTGGTCCGGAACGAGGCGGTCTTTCTTTGACGTTAGCATCAAGCCAATGAAGTTGTCAGAGAAATCAAAGTTGAAGGGACAATCCCACAGTATGTGCAGATTGGTTTCATATTGAAGTCGGTATGTAAGGATGCCACTTGATCCAGAAGGAGACCAGCTACCAGCAGAATGAAACAGGCAATCATCTTGTCTCATGGACCCAATGTACGCTTCAGGTGGAACCTTCACTTTGCCCCAGTGAATGTACCATTTTTCAAGCTCGATGTTGTGCTTCGTTGCGTTGCAAATGCTCATTTCATTTCGTGTTCCTCCTCCATCAGCAGTGAGACCGAACCAAGTCCATTTTTTAGCTTCGAGGGCTGCCACTGCTCCAGCAACCTTTGCTTGCTTGCCTGAGCTTGCCACATTCGTCACAGGAGAAATCGGTGTCGCCATATCTCTGGGATTCGTGGGGCTAAGTAGCTGTGAATCTCAACGAACACTTATGTAACCACCATCTGTCACATGATTGTTCACGTGACTAAATGAGCATGGAAGTGTGGTAAGTTCACAAAATAGCTTTTGACCTTTTGTGGTCTTTTCAACATGTATTTTTAATGCTTCATAAAACTTAAACAAAAACTACTCAGATTTTCTGTTACGAGAGGGTCACGTTAACTTAAACAGCATGGAAATAAGGCCAGAGTGTTGTTTTGGATGTCAATACAGGAGAAAGAAATGTTTTCAGCAAGCCTATATAGGGGAAGCAATATTCTCAACAAGGCTATCTTTAGGAATTGTAAAATATTTTCGACAGTCTTACAGCCCACACTGTAGAGTACTGTGGAGACACTGTAGAGTAACCAATTGGACCTCCTGATTCTCTTTCCTTTTTGATCAGAAGACATATTTCCTGACAAAGATCTGCGTAAATGAATGGAACTAAAACGAATTTAAATCTAATTAGTAGCTGCTATGAATTTGTAGACACTAAAAATATCTTACATCATTCCATACTTATTATTACCATGATTGGCCGGCATTTAAGAAAAATACCGACAAAGGACTAGGGTTACCCATAGTAATGGTCAGCAGTATTTATAATCAAAATAGCAATCCGTCATGTTTGGCCTGTAAGTACTAAGAGAGAAGGCACTCATATGGTCGAAGTGAGACTTTCCATGGAGCAACTATTTATCAGAAGACCAAACCTGATGACGCCAAACTGGAAGTTAGGTTAGTATTAAACAATACTTAATTTGCGTGCGCGCAAGACAATACGTTAAAAAAGTGCATTATAGTTGTTCATGACTTTTCATCCGACAGCATTAATTCTAATTCTTATTTTCCTCAATATTTATTAAAAACACAGGGAATCAGATGCGAACCATTAAGGACCTTCCAAAAACCCCAACGGCAATCCTCGACTGCTGCCCAAAGCCACCTTCTAAGCCTGAAAGTCCTGCTTACCCTACCTATGGTCGCTTTCCAGAAAAAGACATACCAATAGTGGTCCAGCTGAAAGATTTTACATGGTTGCTTGGACGTACTTTGATGAGAACCTTCAGAGAGTTGAATGCTGAAGAGGTCCAGAGAGAAAGAGATGAGCGAAACCGCAATGTGACGCTGTCAGCTCAGTTTTTCTTCCAGTTTGGTCAGGATATAACTCCCTTGTTCGCAACACCATGCCAGTTATACGAGTCAGCTGCCTCCCTCTTGTTGCAGCGCCAGCCCACGAATGGCATAGGCGTACGGGCACCCTCGGACTTGGGGGGCGGTGACCTTATTGCCCGAAAAATTACAAAATGCCCGAAAGTGTCAGTTGTATATACGTACTCAAATCGCAGTAAAAACAAAAACGTTCTCAATTCTTACGTCAAATGAAACTGTTATCATTACGGAAACAAAGCCGAATTCCGATTTTTTGGAACATCCAAGGGAACTGATGAAAATTGCTTTTAAAAATCGGACAGTTCGTGAGGAGAGGGAAACGACTATTGGTTTGAGTTATCGGGAGGATCGAAAAAATGAGGGTTAGAGAAATCAGGATTCCACTGTAGTTATTTTGAAACATTGCATACTCCTAGCCTATGACTTCATTCGACAGCCTGGTAAAATCAGAAACTTATAAAAGAAACAGTTAATTGTTCCTCGTGCGAGAAGTTCAGGAAAATTTTAAACCGGCACTTTGCGGAGCCATTCAAAAGGGCTCTTTTCAGAGCCACCACAAAGACATAAGTCTTGGCAGGAGCCCATCTTGGTCGTCCTTTGCTTTCATCCTTTTGTCACTAATGGAAATAACATCATGGATTCCCACGGTACACATTTAATTGGCATATGGCTTTTCCAAAACAGAATACCTGCAATTGTGGATCCTTGGATCATTTGACCTTAACTCCGATTTGACAAGACAAACGCTAGTGAAAGTAACCTACAAGCCAGGCCTTGAGTACCTTTTAGAATACTTTCTCCCGAGTACTTTTGCCCGAATCATCAGCGTTTTGCCCGAAAAAACTGAAAATTTTCTGCGACTGGGGGGGCTGCAGCCCCCCCTCCCGCTCCCCCGGCTCGTACGCCTATGACGAATGGAACACTTTGCTTGCAATTTTGATGCAGACACAGGCAATCAAAACAAAACTTGTGGATCCCGAAAAGAAGACCGACATCAGTTTAGATACGGGCCTCTATCAACCAGACAAAAAGTTCAATATGGGCCTGAGAGATCATGATCACTTGATTCTTTGTCCCGGTGAGCTGCACATTGTCACGGCCCAACTCCGAATAATTATAGGTGATTTATCGAAGACAGCGGCATCGACCTTTGCTGGATTGAGGCTGACCTACCTTATTCTCCTTAATTTTCGCGGGTTCTTAAATTCGCGAATAACGACCGCGAACTTTGATCTCGCGAAATTTAATGGACATAAAAAAATCTCAAGGGTCCTAAACAATTTTTAACACGAGGTGTTAGTACGAGGAGCTATCATCTATTAACTTTAGATGTTAATCAGTGTGAAGATTCGCCCTCAAGGTCTTCTTCGGCATCTGAGTAATCATCTTCGCACAGTTCCACCAATACATCCTTTGTACAGTCGTCAAATTGACCATCCTGTCCCAGCTCCTTCTAGTGCGTAGTTACGAGTGTCTTGTATCTTTCCATTATTGCCCTGTTCCTTCGTTGTATCGTCCATTTCACATATCACCTCAACAGGAATTTCCAGACAGCATATTGGTTTTGTTTTAATTGTTGATCAACGTACAATTTTTGTAAAAAAGAAAAAAAAAAGGCACTTAATCGTCAATTTCGCCGAAATTAAATTCCCTGCAAACACAATTTTCTCCTCGATCGCGAAATTAAAGACTCGCGAAATGTGCCGAGAAAATTTTCGCGAAATTTAAGTCCCGCGAAATTAAAGGAGAATAAGGTATATGGCCCTACAACTGTGAAGATGGTAATCATGTCAAAAGAGGTCAAGCAGCTCATGTGATTGATTATCATTAACCGCAGAATGCTTTTTCTCCATCAAGAGCCAGAATTTCTAGAGCATCCCCAGATTGTTGCAGAAGATCCCGCCACGGCATGTGTCAAAAGTGTAAAGAGTGAGGTACAGAAGGTGCATGCGGAAATGGTTGAAACCATCCAGTGTTCAGATGTCATTACCTGGGATGAAGGCCGATTTGATCAGCGACAGCCATGACAAAATCTCAGAATTTCAAGTGTTTCACCAGTACATGAGAATGGTCATGGACATGATGCTGTTTATATTAGTCGTTAGAACAGGAGACTACAATGGGCGACAAAAGTGTTGAGACACTTGGCAGTAAAATTCGATTTTTCTGCGTCTTGGAAACATTCCCCCCCCTTTCCCCCACAACAATGTTGATTTTTCTATTTCTTCGATTGCACAGACCACAACGCCTACACAACATTGAATTGGGGGGCCGGGGGTATAAGAGATTTAACGCTAGATGCAAATAAAATAGAACAAATGTTTAAGAATCGAAAATCGTCTTTTCCTAAAAGTGTCTCAACTACTTTTGTCGCCCATTGTCTGGAGCCTATTTCTGCAAATTGTAGCGATTTCCTTTATATATCTAAGCTATAGCAACTTTATTTTTACAAAAGCGACTAAATGCGTGGTTCAGAGTGATTCCTGACTAAAGAAAAAGTGGGAAGTGTTTTTTTCTCACCGAAATTCCGATACAAAGACGAAACCTGGTGTATCTCGTTAATAAATGGATCCATATTTAGCCCTCAAGGTGGTGTTTATCGCCACTTTTTCTCTTTTAAAGTGTTCAAAGGGTGTCTACCTCACTTTCATTCAACGCAATTCTCACTATGACATGATGGCTACAAGTGTTTCACTTTTCAGTTGTCATATTTTGACGAAAAAACAGAAATTGCATCGTTCTCTGGCAAAAATCTCTCTATGTCTGACCTTAATACAATACTTTACCATTACAGATGACCTCATAATGACGTCACAGCAACATGTATATATTATTTTGATAACGGCATTGCACAGAGCACATCCAATTTTATATCAACCGATGGTTTTAGTGCTTTTACACTTTTACTGGGCGAGTTTCCAACGGTTTCTCATTGGTAAACCTTTTGCATCGAAAAGTTAATTAATTTATTCTATTTTTAACGCTTCACCATTGATAAAACATTGAGAAGTCATGACATGAAGTTCTAAAGCGTGATAAAACAAGTGATCTTATGTAATTTTGTCCGCTCAACACAATGCTGTTAACGGAATGCTTCTAACACGCAAGTGTGATGTAAAAATGATGCCATTACTCACGGTCAGCTGTCGCTAAACCAATAAAAACGTGCCTTCTGAGCCCAAAAGTTAGTTTTATGACATAGTGTCTCATTTTAATTCCTATTCTACAACGTTTTTGTTTCTTTTTTCCAGTTCAGCTTGGAAAAACGATTATATAATGCAGATAAATGCAGTTTTTTCACTGGTAACCACGATTAACCACGATTAACCACGGGTAACCAAATGATGGTTAAAAGGATACTATTAATATTGATTTAGTCAGTTCATGGTTACCCGTGGTTGACCGTGGTTTATCGTTGATTTTTCTGCACAGCGGTTGTTTGAATTACTCCAAGATAGCCTACTTTGGGAGTACCACCGGAAGTTTGTAATTCAACAATTACTCTCTTATTTCATTCCTTTTTCGGGGAGAAATAAGGTGGAGATGACCAACACCCTAAATTGGCGATGTCACGCACGAATGTCACGCAAGATTACACTTCCAAAAAAAGCGATAATTTCCTTAAATTTTTGTACTGATGAGTAAGCTTGCCATAATTTTCCAATACGAAGAACCCAAATCCAGGAATAAAGCGACGGCAGGCATTTCAATTAAGTAGTACACCGGCTATTGTGCCAGAAACAAATTTACTGTTTCAGACAATGGGCGACAAAAGTGTTGAGACACTTGGCAGTAAAATTCGATTTTTCTGCGTCTTGGAAACATTCCCCCCCCCTTTCCCCCACAACAATGTTGATTTTTCTATTTCTTCGATTGCACAGACCACAACGCCTACACAACATTGAATTGGGGGGCCGGGGGTATAAGAGATTTAACGCTAGATGCAAATAAAATAGAACAAATGTTTAAGAATCGAAAATCGTCTTTTCCTAAAAGTGTCTCAACTACTTTTGTCGCCCATTGTAGCTTCTACATCTGACCGCGCTTAAATCGTTCACGAAGTATTTCTTTACGTATGATCGCCTAGATTACGCAAGAAAGATCCCCATGTACCCAGCAGAAATTGAAGTCTTGCCAAAGCCAGACCCTGAAATCTATGAAGAATTCCTCAATGGATCGGAAATTGGGTCGTGAACAAGAACCAGGACACTGCATTCTGTGTAGTTGGAGCTGACAATGCTCTTGGGCATCTCAATCGATGCCAGGTGGATTGGTTTAGATCACTTTGAAACGCTCGAGTAACGTTTCTTGATAGCTCTTAAACTTTCCCAGTTATCAGCGCAAGCCGAAAGCATGGCAGGAGTTTCTTTTCTGGGGAAAGATCTCATCATCATGCTCTTACAAGTGTTATGTTTAGCCACGAAAAGAAAAGTAAAGAGAAGCTACTGATTACGGACCACAGTGGAAAGGTTTACCAATCCATTTAAGCAGGAAAGCGACGCGTTATTCAACCTAGTAACGAAAGTCGGGATGCCAGAAAAAGTCAAGAAGGATCTCTGTGAGCAAGGTATCATCGCCATTCGGAGAAAGACTATTCCGTAGATTTGTAGAAGAGCGGATGAAAGAACAACTGAAATGTCAACCTCTGAGACCCTATGAAGAAGCAAAACTTCTCCACTTTCAAGACTGCAGGGAAAATTAAGAGTTTATAACAATGCTGTAGAGCTGAGTGAAGATAGTAATTTGTTTGCGAGAATGATGGTGGTATGCAAAAGTCGACCGGACATCGATATCAAAGAAGCTGTGGGTTCCTAGGAGTTTTCCGTGGTATCAGTGGCACTGTTTGCAGCCGATGGAACATTGCTTCGCTGATCCCGCAAAAGTGCGTGCCTTGATGGATCTTTTGGAGAAGTTACCTGTAGATGCACATGAAGACAGAGGTGCAAATGAGAGTCTCAGTTGTAGATGCCATGGTGGAGGTTCAATGCCTGGACAAACCTTGATGGGTTAAGAACTGTTCATATTTGGCAGATCACTTGTCTAATAAAATTTTCAGAAGTGTGGTGAGAATGAAGAACTCCGGTTGGTTTGGATAGATACGACATCCTATTTTCTCTGAAAGAAGGCACTAGAACAATGAGGCTTGGGGAACTGAATGCTGTGCATTACCACATTACCCCGTCAATCCACATAATGTGCATTAGTTACCCGTTACATCATTTCAAACTATGGAGTTGTAAATAGGTATCCATCAGCATTAATGAAGGTCATGGTTTTGACATGTTCATGGCGGTGCCCTTTAATCGCAGCATTGGCTAACTTTAATTTTGAAGGGTTCTGTCCCACCAAGAGAAAATCTGATCATGGTCTCTTGGTCCCAGACATTACAAACTCTACGTGACGCTATTTTCGACTGTATTAGGCGATTCTGTTGCATAACATGACTAACACAATTTTAGTTGTTGGTCCAGTCACAATGCTCTCAGATCAGACCCAACAATCAATTTTAATTAACTTAAAAATCGTGATTCATCTTTGCAGGTGTGAGGCAAAAATGCAGAAACACGGGAATTCCTCTCCTGCCTGTGAGAGTTCGTCTTAGAGTACCAATAAGACTATCTGTGCTTCCGCTTCTTCCTGCGCTTCGTGTGTTTCCACAGCAGTCATAAAGGATGAAGATGTCTCTTCTTCAGTGGCGGACAATAGTTTAACTCCATAGAAAATTGAAACTTAATGAACAAGCAAGAGATAAGAAATACTACAGAGGAACACTGAAAATCTATTCAGATGGAAGCCATGCAAAGGTTTGATGATCTCGGTGGATACGCACTGTATTGATATACCTCTGTGATCGTGTAAATGCTTTATGAAGCAAAGTGTATTTATTTATTGTTAGTAGTAGATCATTTGTGGGCCTGAACAGATCTCTTTTCTTTCACTGTTCGTTTGCCCGCAAATAATTTGAGGACACACGAGTCCAAGAATCGCAGACCATTCAAAATAGACTTGTTTGTTTTCTTCAACCAGCCTTGAGGAAACCCAACACAACAAACGAGTAGCTCAGTCCAAAGGAGTGGTTTTGTTAAATATTTCTTCGCTTTTCTCGATCGTATTTGTGACTTGCTTGCCTCAGTACATGATTAGTAGAGCAGACTAACTATGGTCAGTAGAGAAAAAAAAAGAAAATCTCTTGAACCAGAGTGATCGATGATTTATAGCGGACTCAAAAGGTCAAAAGCCTAAAAATAGTTGAACGGTCAGGAATTTTAAAATTTGTGGTTATAGCCACTGTGTAGCCGCCCACCTGTAAATTCATCAGTTCACGGTTTACCAAGCTGAGATAATGAAAATAACCAGCTGATAACTGTGATCATCTCTCCTAGGATTCAACCCCTAAATACAGCGAATAGGAACAATTCAGGGGCACAATTATCAAAGTCCCAGGTCCCATTTGAAAAAAGAAAACACTTGTATACAAGTAAACTATTCTTTCTGTTTTATAGTCCTTTTCACGCATTATATATTACATTTCCGTGTATTTACAGTTATTATTCAACAAATTGTAACACTATCCAAATATGGTCATGATGCTCTCGATATCTGTCATCCGTAGGTAACAGATATCCGGCGGTATACGTAGCTTCGTACGTGGGAAGAAAAAGTGAAGTGAAAAAATGTCGACAGAAAGGTTTAAAAATGTTACGAGCTTGGAAATCATCTTTTGTTATCAATTTGTTGAATAATAAAACAATTATCCTGCTCAATCTCGCGGAATATCGTCTGATTTTAGCCGACGAGGCCGTAGGCCTCGTCGGCTAAGTATCAGACGATATTCCGCGCGATTTCGCAGGATAATTTGTTAAGTATAACAAGTAAATAACCCTTGACAGTGATTTGAGAAAATAAGTGACAAGTTTCCTAGCGTGTTTTTTACATTGAAACACACCGCTCCTTGTTTTTTGCCCAATATTACGGTACATATCTCGTTCTCTTAATAGTTTCTCTTCTCTTAAATCTCCATAGAAACATAATAACTAGAGACTGACTAGAAAACCCTTGATTACTTCAGTCTCCAGACTCTTCTGTATTTACATTTCACTGATATAAAACCTGTAAAAATGTACCAGTGAATAAAAGTTATTATTACCGCTTCAGTAGGTGTGTTTTAAGGGACGGGTGTCAGTGCTTAGGTTCGTCAACTAGCTGAGACCAGATCACAGAAAATGGTGGATATCAAGCCTACATACCGCTTAGGGTTTGTACATCTAACACAAACTTCGTACCCGCTCTCGATATCTTCGGAGGTGTTAAGCCAGAAAGGTATATCTGTTGTCAGAGAAGAACGTATTTGAAGCAATCTTGTCCGAGTTATCGCTATTAATTTTTTTTTTCGATGCCCAAAATACATGAAACGCTCTCTGACTACGCTCGTCGAAGACTGACGCAAGGTCCTTTCACTTACGCTATATCTTAGAACTTGAAAATAGGATTTATGTGCAAAATGGACCTTTCTTTCAAACCTTTCCCACCATCCCTCTTTCCATCCCCGTCACTTTGCATAGGAGTCCCCGACGAATATTTCATTCCGCAGCAGAGTGGGTTTTATCGGGGTCAAGGATTTTTTTTCGTGTGTCTCTGCAAGAGACCATGATTTGGTTTCTGCCGATAGATTTCACTATTTTTCCAAAAAAAAAAAAGGATTCGCGAAATTTGTTATCATTAAGCGCACACAAACTGTTTTTGATTAGCAAAACCCTTTTTTCCACTCGCTACAAAGTTTGCCTCTTGAAGTTTTTCTAGTAATTGTTCAACTCTGTCTTCTTTTGTTTCATCTTCCTCGTCATTCAGTTGTGTTGATAAGAGCGAGCCCAGCCGTTGAAGTCGAACTGTTCCTTTCACGCGTCTCTTTGGAGCCATTTCTCCCACTTGTAACTTTCGTCTTGCAAAGAAATCACTGTCGCTAACAGAAGATGGCATGGCGGTACCGTAATCCTGCACTCGGACTTCACCAAAGTCCAGCAAGGAGTCTGTTTTATGCAGTCTTTCCATTAACGACGAGTAAATCGAGTCTCTCTTGGGCACCTTTTTTCTTGGAGTGATGACTAGCTCTACCGGAGCTGAATCTGTCGCTTTGATCAATGTTGAATCGGCCTCTGGAAATTCCTGCAGGATTAGACTCGAACAATGAATAAAAATCAACATAATAAAATATCTCAAAACACAAATTGGTATAGTATTCTAGAACACAGTACAGCATAAAGACCATTTTACGTTTTTGCATGTATTATTTATCAAGTATTAGTGAAGAAAATGCGGGATTAAATACCTTAACCTTGTGCTGCCCTGAACCTAAAAGAAATATTTATTTGATTATAATCTTGACAAATACTAAAACAAGATTAACTGTAATATTTCGGACGCAAACTGATCAGCGTGTTCCAAGCGTTCATTTTGCTCAGTGTCAAAGGAACTTCTTTTCATATCTTGAAAAGTTTAGCCTATCGTAAATTTTTCAATTTCGTTGTTTGTTATCCACGTTAATCTTCTCCATCCTTAACCAGCCTTATTCCTTTATGGTTTAATATTATCTCTTTGGTGTTTTTCCATCTTATTAAACTGCTATTTTCAGGTTTCCTTCGTTTTGAATGTAATTTTGTTTGTGGCCTAAATACCGTGACTGGGAGGAGAGGGAAAGACATCAGGAAACATAGGCGGATTTAGGGGAGGGGCCTAGGGGGGCCGGCCCCCCTTTTTTCCTTGTACTTTCTAAACGCTTTTGTACGACCCCAACTCTTCTAACCGTTTTTTCGAGTGTTGTTACAATTATACAATCATGTTGAAGTGAGGTTTTCATTCCAGAGGGGGCGGGGGGGGGAGTGGGGGCTCGGCCCCTTCTTTCTGAAATTTCTGGATCCGCCCCTAGGAAAAGAAATAAGAAGGGCCTTGAAGCACTATTCCCCGGGGGGGGGGGGGTACTCGATATCTCTCTGGGTGGGGAGGTGCGGCCCAGCCCCTCATACCCTGACCCTGTTTAAGACAAATATCGCTGATTTTCCTACCCTGTTTAAGACAGAATTCCGATTTCTGATACCCTGTTTAAGACAGATTAAAAGTTGCGGTTACAAATTGTGTCTCTTTCTTGTTGTGCAATCAATGGAAATTTAATGTGCCTGGTATCAATGCCAAAGCCAACGGAAGTCAATATTAATTTACAAGAGCTAATGTAAAAATTTTGCTGATTATCGTCCAAGAAAAGATATCCCATTTAAGACAAAAATTGATAAATCGATTCACGAGTGGGGGGCTCAATACATTAAGGCAACCAAACCCCTTGTCCAGGCCCCGCACCTGTCCTATGCTATTACATAACAAAAACTGTTGCACAACAAGTTTAAAGGTCAAATGCAACGAAATTGGGCATGGTTTGATTTCCACTTAAAATAAAAGATTATAATCAAAATAATCGTAATCCAAAGTTTTACATGATTTCATTAAAATGTGGCCGAGATATCTGACTTTGAAAATGGCCCTTTTCACCGCCTTTCAAACGGAACGGCTCGTGGAAACCTCGGAAAATTGTCGGAACTGGATTTTGTGACGTCATAATTGGTGAGCTTCCCGTTCAGAACAGAAGCTAACAGAGAGCAAACACAGCAAACATGGGTGTTTTTATTGTAGTAGTCGTTCAAAATCTATGGAATTAGCCTTGTTACCACCTTTAGAAGATGAGAAATTATCAGGGAATAGCTCACGTTGGTTAAAACGAGGGTAGTATTCATAGAAAAAGGGATTTTAACCGCCTGTTCGAATCATCTGGCCGTATAGCTACATCTCGTCTTCTTCCTGTCTGCACTTGAAAATTTTTAGAAGAAACCTCTTGGAGCAATGTGTTTCGTAGTGGCTAAGCTGGGTTTCAAGTTCAATCCCAAATAAAAAAAACGGAGAAGCTGTACCAAATGTCGCAATTGTATAGCCATGTATTGACGACGAACACCCAAGCAAGGGATGCTGTTCTTCGGCAGCCTTATTGTGACGAGCAGGGAGCGAGGTAAAGTCGCCGTATATAAAAGCTATTGCTGTGTTTTCTTATATCAGATTGGATTTTCAGATACTTAATGTAATATTCTAAACTTAGTCTAGCGGAAATAAAACAGCGGTTGGATGATTCTGTAAAACGATTTCACGCCATTGTGATTTGTTATTGATTAAAGCTTAAGATTTAATTTAAGGAAAGCCTAAATAAATCATCTTGAATTACCGATTTTCAGCACCAATATTGTCATTTAATAGTTGAACAATTTTTACAAGAGTATTTTGGATTTTTTTCGTTCTTAGTCCAGCTGTTAGCCGTAATTTGCTGCGATGATGAAGGAGGAGACTGCCATATTGAGGAAGAAGGGAGTGGTTACTAGCCTGGGGAGAGTTAGCCTTAACTGAAGCATTATTTTTCTTGTTTAAAAATGTTTTTAACCTCTAAAGTTTGATTACTACAGCTAAAAACTGAAGGGCAAACAGTCTAAATAGATTTTAAGAGCGACTTGCTGTAACGATCACCTATACCTATGCAAGATAGAAAAAAATCGATTTTCTGAAAATTGGTCAGGAAGAAGGTTTTTACTAACTTGTTTCTGTAACTTTGAGATTGTTTGGATTTTTATTTTCTTCTCCAGACCGCCTTTGGTTTTTTGCCCCTAAAAGAGCCAAACTCGGCCCTGAAATTGCACTTTTTGCGAAGGCTGGTAAGCCAAAATATTGTGCGTGGCTGGAAAAGCTGACCCATATTATTAAAATATAATGTTCTAGTACTTATTTCGCGATGTCAGATTTACATGTAATTTGAACCTGAATTTTTGACAAATTTTCAAAATTATACGCGACGGCGATGTCGCGTCACGTCTAAATTTAGGTCAAATTCGCGGACCAAAAAGTCAATCTGGTACATGAATTTACCGCCCAAAACAATTTTTCTGGATAAAAGTATCACTTCATCTTACTTTTTATCCCAAATCTAGCTTGGGTAAATAAAACGCAAAAACTTTGACAGCATCTTGAAACCAGGCACTTGAGGTAATCGTTTGACATTTTGACCTTTCACGTCGCGATTATTATCTCGAGCGTTGACCTTGAAATGTGTGCCTGTGGGTCTCAATCCGGTAAAATCATCATCATCATCATCATCAATCTTTATTTATACACGAAATCATATCATTTAACATGGTCTTCCTAGGAATCGTGTTTAAAACTAGACTAAAACACTCTAACGAACTATTGACTATAATGTTAAAAATACAAAAACTTACATTATGAATAATAAGAGTTACAATGGGTCAAGGTGTATTAGAAAAATCTTTCCCATGAAATGAAGTTTTAAAAACATTTAAACTAGGCAGTTTTCTAATCTCTGAGGGAATCTTGTTCCACAGAACAGATCCTCTGTAGTGTAGGCTTCCTTTTGCAGACTCAGTTCTGGGTCTGGGGACATAATAATTTATCTCAGAATTTCTGAGATTGTGTGAATGTACATTTGAGGTGTTGGTAAAGATCTGCTTCAGATACGCTGGGGAAAGATTATTATGGATTTTATACATTGTCACAGCCAACTGTTTAAGTCTTACGTATTCTAGCCTTTCCCAGCCAAGCTCACCCAACAAAACATTTGAGCGAACATCATAGTTAGAAAAGGTGAGAATTCTAGCAACCCTATTCTGCAGCTTTTGAAGTTTGTCTGCTAGTCCCTTATTGATATTACCCCATACGGCACCACAGTAATTAAAATATGGCATTACCAGTGCATTGTACATATTCACTCTAGTATCAAATGGTATAAAATCGTGACAGTCATACATAGTGCGTGACAACAGTGCACGATGCGTGACAGTTGACAGGTGTATCACTGCTAGCATGCACAGCTACCTATTGCGAGGTGTGGCCCAGCGTGGCTCTCGCATTGAAGGTTTAAGGTGCAGATTATAACACTAATTACAAAAATCAAAATCACTTTGCGTTAAGCTTACAATACAAGGGATACGACAATAAAAGTGATATGTACTCTTTTACCTGCCGAGCAAGCAAGACCTTCGATTCACAGTCTAAGGTAGAGTCTTCAAATACAGAAAATGTCGAAGGTGGCCTTAAGTACTCTTTACACAGTTTCCCACAACCACACACTTGACATTTGCCGGATCATCTGCACTTCAGTGATCCGCCACACGATCCCCCGACAATTAAGTATGCAAAACCACATGAAGCCATTAAATTACAAGTTCTAACTTTAATATAGATGCAGGATTCTGCAGTTACGTATGTTATTTACAAGTTAAAACAAATCCGACGTCAATTTGAAAGGCCAAAGGATACAACGCTTTTCACGAGAAAATATTAATCGCACTAAAACAAGACAGTTCAGAGTTTATTCAAAACATGTGCGTGCGTACATTTGCGAAATATGATACAAGAAGTGCACACCTGTTATCCTGACGCATGCTCGTTGACATGCGGTAAGCACAGAAGATAATAACAATTGGGTATGCGAAACAAAATGACATAAATGTACTAAAACTTTTATATTAAAAGGAAATAATAAAAACAATCTTTTACAAAAAACAAACAGACAATAGTAACAATTAAGATAAATAAACAAGGCCGTCGCTCCTAGAGGGTACTCCCTTATATGGGCTTTATAGGTATGTGTGGCCCCAAAGGGTATGGTTTTTCAGCTGTTTTAGTCATAAATAGGGTATTGATTTTAGTTGATTTTGGTCATAACATAAGGTATGGCTTTTGTCTCGAGCCTTGGTTATGGTATGCATTTTGGAGCCGAGAAGCTCACTTTCTCGTCACTAATCAGAAAAAAGAAATACCAACAAAAGCCCTTCCCAAACTATGTTTATGGTAATTTAACATTGTAATTGGTTTTGAACTTGAGATCCGCTCTCACCGCGACCTTTGGGAGTCCTGTGTCCGTCATCTTGGTTTGTAGCCTGGCAAACCGTCAAGAGTGTGTCGAACAAGGTTATGAAGCCGCAGCAATGTTACCATTTCTTACACGCGTAGGCGAGATTAAGGTAAGAAAAAGCTCCAAGTATTTAGTAAACTATTTATTCTTCAAGTTTTCCTTAAGATTTTCCCGATAACGATTTATAAACCGAGACAATTTTGTCGCGTGCATTGTCTGTGCTCGCGAACGGCCACTTGTTTAAGCTTAATTAATTATTCAAAATTAATTATAACCTTTGCTAAACATGCTCGTTTTCGGCTAAAAACTGTCTTCAGAATACTATAACTGATATCTGGAGGCTTAGTAAGTAAGTAAGTAAGAACTTTATTTAGGTGTCAAAAACCTTGTAGCCTGGGTGATACCCATACTAATTAGGGGACACAACAAAAAAAGAATGCTAACAGTAATAAAAGTAACAACAATTATTTTAGATGCTGCCAAAATTCCTGGATTTGAAAAAAGCTTTTGATACCATGGATCATGCTATCCTTTTGGGAAAGCTTAAACTCTATGGGGTCAGTTCTCAATCTCTTAACTGGTTCCAGTCCTATCTATCTGATCGGAAGCAACAAACGTTTATTGATGGAGTTCAATTTGATTTCTGTAATATAACATGTGGTATTCCACAGGGGTCTATTTTAGGCCCTCTCTTATTCACTATTTATATTAATGATCTCCCTTCATGTAATTTGTTTTCAAAACCCAGAATGTTTGCAGATGATACTACCCTTACCACATCTGCAGAAAACCCATGTGTCCTTGAACATAAAATGAATTATGATATGAATTTAATCCAGTCATGGCTGTCAGCAAACAAATTAACTTTAAATGTTAAGAAGACTAAATACATGCTTATTTAAGTTATCCCAAATAAATAGTGACTTCACAATCAAAGTTAATAATACACCCATAGAAAGAGCAATTAAACATAAATCCCTTGGAGTTCAAATTGATGAATCTTTGAACTGGCGCCCACACATTGATACCATTGCAAAGAAAATATCCGCTGGTATTGGTATCTTAAGGCGTGTAAGTCATTTTATACCATTTGATACTAGAGTGAATATGTACAATGCACTGGTAATGCCATATTTTAATTACTGTGGTGCCGTATGGGGTAATATCAATAAGGGACTAGCAGACAAACTTCAAAAGCTGCAGAATAGGGTTGCTAGAATTCTCACCTTTTCTAACTATGATGTTCGCTCAAATGTTTTGTTGGGTGAGCTTGGCTGGGAAAGGCTAGAATACGTAAGACTTAAACAGTTGGCTGTGACAATGTATAAAATCCATAATAATCTTTCCCCAGCGTATCTGAAGCAGATCTTTACCAACACCTCAAATGTACATTCACACAATCTCAGAAATTCTGAGATAAATTATTATGTCCCCAGACCCAGAACTGAGTCTGCAAAAGGAAGCCTACACTACAGAGGATCTGTTCTGTGGAACAAGATTCCCTCAGAGATTAGAAAACTGCCTAGTTTAAATGTTTTTAAAACTTCATTTCATGGGAAAGATTTTTCTAATACACCTTGACCCATTGTAACTCTTATTATTCATAATGTAAGTTTTTGTATTTTTAACATTATAGTCAATAGTTCGTTAGAGTGTTTTAGTCTAGTTTTAAACACGATTCCTAGGAAGACCATGTTAAATGATATGATTTCGTGTATAAATAAAGATTGATGATGATGATGATGATGATTTTACCGGATTGAGACCCACAGGCACACATTTCAAGGTCAACGCTCGAGATAATAATCGCGACGTGAAAGGTCAAAATGTCAAACGATTACCTCAAGTGCCTGGTTTCAAGATGCTGTCAAAGTTTTTGCGTTTTATTTACCCAAGCTAGATTTGGGATAAAAAGTAAGATGAAGTGATACTTTTATCCAGAAAAATTGTTTTGGGCGGTAAATTCATGTACCAGATTGACTTTTTGGTCCGCGAATTTGACCTAAATTTAGACGTGACGCGACATCGCCGTCGCGTATAATTTTGAAAATTTGTCAAAAATTCAGGTTCAAATTACATGTAAATCTGACATCGCGAAATAAGTACTAGAACATTATATTTTAATAATATGGGTCAGCTTTTCCAGCCACGCACAATATTTTGGCTTACCAGCCTTCGCAAAAAGTGCAATTTCAGGGCCGAGTTTGGCTCTTTTAGGGGCAAAAAACCAAAGGCGGTCTGGAGAAGAAAATAAAAATCCAAACAATCTCAAAGTTACAGAAACAAGTTAGTAAAAACCTTCTTCCTGACCAATTTTCAGAAAATCGATTTTTTTTCTATCTTGCATAGGTATAGGTGATCGTTACAGCAAGTCGCTCTTAAAATCTATTTAGACTGTTTGCCCTTCAGTTTTTAGCTGTAGTAATCAAACTTTAGAGGTTAAAAACATTTTTAAACAAGAAAAATAATGCTTCAGTTAAGGCTAACTCTCCCCAGGCTAGTAACCACTCCCTTCTTCCTCAATATGGCAGTCTCCTCCTTCATCATCGCAGCAAATTACGGCTAACAGCTGGACTAAGAACGAAAAAATCCAAAATACTCTTGTAAAAATTGTTCAACTATTAAATGACAATATTGGTGCTGAAAATCGGTAATTCAAGATGATTTATTTAGGCTTTCCTTAAATTAAATCTTAAGCTTTAATCAATAACAAATC
>JAHPZR010020020.1:2500-10000 GCA_019787425.1 Platygyra sinensis
ATTGGTACGTGGATACAGGTGTGCGTAACTTAAAAGTTGTATTTTTTAAGGCTAATTCTAGCTGATTTAATGACATGTGTAGCAAAGATCTATCAAATAGGCCTATATATGCTGTGTTAAACACACATAACTAAGATATGATTCTTCAAATTAACTTTATGCCGATAGTAATGAATCTGGGCAAAATCGCCTCGAATGACTGGAATCCTAGAAATGCTATGGTCTGCGATACGCCTTATCTTCAAAACGAGTTCGGTGACCCCCGATTTTTTTTACGTTTTTAATCTAAACTTATCATTTTCTTCCTGCAGACAAAGTTTAAAAAAAATCTGTGCGTGGGAAGTTTTTGGGCGCGAACGTCCTTAAACTTTCCTTTCTTGACAATTAACAATCAAAGAAGAAAATCAGCAAACAATAGTAGACCTCCGAACAAAATTAAAATGTTTTTTCCAACTTTCATCGACTATTGTTCCTCCTACGTGCTTAGATGGAGCCAATCAGCTCTCATCTAGCCCTGAATCAAGTTGGAATTAACGTCACATTACAATTTTCTTCGATTCATGGCATAGTCCTTGGATACACGAGAAAATTATTGTTAAAGTCTTTGCAATAAAAACGTTACAATCAGTTAGAATTAAAATCTCGGGCAAAAGCGACTATTTAACTATCTCGGGCCTGTGGTTATTCACGTTCAAACGTTATCTAGCTCATTGGTAAGTGAGTACCTTTTTCTGCAATATAATTTCTATAATGCGTATTCTGTTTCGCCTTATCTGGGATCATTTTCTAGGAGTTGTCCAAGCGCGATTACCTCTTCTCGCGCCGTATAGATTCAGTTAAGCGAGAGGGACGCAAGCCCATGCAAGGGAGCCCCGGCGTTTACTTGAGAAGTTGAACATCATTACCCTTAATAGGGACGGAAATTCATTTCAGTCCTTTTGACAATGCTTTTCTTTGATCAGTCATATGTCATTGTCTTAAAAATGGGGTGCTTATTGGAAACGGGCGCTTATTGGAATAGGGGGCTAATGAAAAAACGGCACACAATAGGGAGTACTTAGGTGAAATGAGCGCTTAATGGAAGACGCTAGATTGATTCCTTAGCGCTAAGAATTACGTGTACGCGAGTTATTCTAAAAGAGTTGGTCTTGGTTGCAACTATTTGAAGCCGTCGATTAGGTAACAGACTTAGTAATAACGAGATCATGTGCAGTAAACCAGCCTTCTTTCAGTTGTCTCATCGACAGACTCATGAGGTTTCATCTAACTTTGTTAGGATATTCAGACCGAGATGTGATTTAGATGTGCAATTTTCAGAGCTTTATTCATAACCCTCATAGATTCTCTACATTAAACCACGAACACATGGAGACTATCGTGTTTATTATCCTTCAATTATTCAAGTTTATCAACGTTATGATGGTGCAAACAAAATGCAAATTGAACAACACTGAGTTATTCCTCAAACTTTTCTATATTCAGAGCAAAGAAATTGGAAACAGCAAGTACTTCGAAAAAACAACGGAACTTGAAAAATGGCAAAGTGAGATTTCGCCTGAATATTGAAGTTAGAAAGGAAATGGAAGACTCAAGGCTGAATGCCATAAAACAACTGATTACTTCCGTAAAAGGTCGACTGAATTTTAGCTGCAAGAGTACAATAGCAGCTAGTGTTGACCTTACAGAATCTCTGTTCGATAACTGGCTGAAGAATAACCATATTACCGTGGATAAAATATATTACCTTCGCAGTCTGTTGGTATTTTTTTCAAATTTATTTATGAACCGCAGAAAAGCCAAGCAAATGGGAGCATTGACGTCCGTTGGGATTTGTGATTGACAGCCTGAACACCTCAGCCTCGTTATATAGGATCGCTCCGTGTTTAAACTTAAGTTTTAGCATTTTCACACTCCAGGCGATGGACGCGTCTTCGACACTGTCGTCACTCTAGAGACGTTTAAAGTGTACCAGTACAGAATTTATAAGTGAGAATTCTGCTCTTACAATTTCCACATCTTTGGATTTTCATCTTTCCAATTTTCTGGTAAAGGTGAGGGAGATGTGTATCGTATGTGTATGTGCTTTATTGTCTCGATCCCTTGTCACACCTCGCCATCGATGCGTCATGATGCATGAAGTTGATGCATACATAATGGTTATGAAACTCGGCAAACTTCAAAGTGTTAAACAATAGTGCGGTCTCCAATGTTGAACAGACCCGTCACGTGACTCTGACCGCGCACAAGTTCATTCGAGATGTCCCCTCTAATAACTATGATGCATACAAGGACAGATTTTAAGTTACACCCCACAATTTGACACTACTTTAAGAAATAAAGGTTATAATGCAAGACTCGGAACGCGCAGATAGATTAACGACAACGTAACATATGTCACTATCAACAGAATGTGCCGCAGCATTGCTATCTTTTAGATACCCTAGTCTAAATTAACTATTTTACTGGTCGTTCTCGCTTGTTACACACACATCAAAAGATGATAATAGTAAAATTCTACGAATATGCTTTTATTTCTAGATCTTATACCAATATCATCAGCAAAGAAAGCGGTATGTATCAAGGCTCTTGTTATTTCCTTTTACTATTGGTTTCCTTTTTAAGTTTTTTATCAGCGCCAGTCAAACGTTTCAACAACTACCTCTGAGCATACATGGAGTTTCGACAAGAAATAAAACACACCAAAACAATTGGTTTCCTTATGGTTAAGGGTTAACCTCATAATTTAGAAACTAAGGAATTACTGTGTACCTTGCCTTAAATTGTTACCTCCCTTTCAAACAAACTTGGAGCAATGTGTAGGATATATGAAATAATTCATATTTGTACTGCGGTTGTGGGTGAAAGTAAAGAATGATCATCGCAGTAAATCTTCCAATTTAAGCAATTGGAAAGGAGAAGCCTGAAAAAATCAGGGCTTCAACGCGATTCGAACCCATGACCTCCGCGATACCGGTGCGATGCTCTACCAACTGAGCTATGAAGCCACACATTGGGAGCGAAGTCAATTTCAACTTGGAGTAGCTTAAAACTCACTCTTTCTCCTCCGCAAATGATCAGACGGTGTTTGGGCGGTGGAGAGAATCCGCTTAGCCAATCCTCTGTGGAGGAGATCAGAGAGGATCAGCTAATCGAATTTGTTACATAAGTAAGCCTCGATGATTTGATCAGTAAAGGGCACCGATTTATACTAGTCAATCAAGTTGATTGACTGACCGTGTTTTACCGGTCTAAGAAATATCCAGTTAAGTCTCATCCCGAGACCTCAGACTTCAAACACTTTTCTGAGGATATGTGCCGATCTGAGGAGTGCTGACTTTTGCGTACTTCTTGTTCAGTTCTCAATTCCCAATTGCTCCAAGTGGCCTGACAGCCTCCTTGACACTGAACCCAATGCACCTACTTCCACTAGCACCACTTTTGTCCTTGATTTCCAGATCCTTTTAATCTCTCTTGCCAGGTCTTGGTACTTTTCACACTTTTCAGTTTCTTTCTGCAGTTCGTTGCCATCTCCGGGAACAGCTATGTCCACAATGATTAATATATAGATTTAGGCCAGCCTAAAAGCGTAGCTCCTTGGCCAGGTTGTTCAGAGCCCGATTAACCCAGGAGAAGTAGAATTTTTGATTTGAGTTTTGTAACTTTGCGGTGAGGTTTTCTATTTTGAGTTTTATTAACACAAAAAATAGCAAAAAGCATTTGTATAGAGGAAAAAGTTATAATTCGAGCAATCCTGCCCTGTTTTCAACAAGTTAACCTGACATAAGCCCGCGATCCAATCAAACACCAGCACTCAGTCAGCGGTCAATTTCAAAAAAACACATGACCTCGATGAGTTATAAACTTGATCCCGCAATATGGTCACGTGTACTGGTCAGCAGATACCTTGTTTTGACAGGTGTCAATTGGTCAACATGGATGTCCAATATCAAAGAAGTACACGGTAAACCTGTATGTCTTTGTCAACCTATTATTTGGAGCATGGCCGCCATGTTGCGCGCCTCCGCTGCCGTGCGTACGCGCCCACGAGGCAATACCGCTAGCTATGATAACCATGAGAAAATCAACTCATGGGATTCCTTTAGTTTCAGTTCCTATATGGGTATGGGGCTCCACTTGGCGGTCCTTCGGGCCGCCGGAGCTCCGCTATTATTATTATGACAGATTTTATTTACTTTTGTGCATATCATTATTACATCAACCAGCGGATTTTAAGTCTTTGCTAGATGATTACATCAATTTACATTCCTTGTCCTTTTATTTACCCATATATACCACACAGTAGCAGAAACAATAAAATCTATAATGACAACACCTGTAGATGAATTAATTGACATCATTATATTATTATTATTATTATTATTATTATTATTATTATTATTATTATTATTATTATTATTATTATTATTATTATTATTATTATTATTATTATTACTATTATTATTATTATTACTGGAGGGATGGGGAAGGAATGCATAAGATACCATTGTCGACTGGCTGAGCTGGTAGCTGCCAAGAAAGGAGAACATTATTCGCAAACAATTTCCTGGATTCATGCAAGGACATCCTTTGCACTCCTTAGGTCGGCCCTGGTTTGCCTTCGAGGATCGCGGGTGAAGCGCCGTACTGCGTTTGACTACAACAACTGCGATATTAAAATCGCAGCTGCCGAAGGAGCCATTGACATTGTTTAGGGTTGCTTAGCCGAATTGTATATAGAGTTTTATTATTATTATTATTATTACTATAATAAAAAATAAAACTTTATTATTATTATTATTATTATTATTATTATTATTATTATTATTATTATTGTTATTATTATTATTGTTACTATTATTATTATTATATTATTGTTGTTGTTATTTTTATTTTTATTATTATTATTATCGAATTTATAACAAAATTCTCGATCATGATTGATCGAGTAATCGGCGCGCGGTCACGTGGACGTTCAATAACAGGTATCCAATTTCAACTTTTTGTTACTGGATACTTGTAATTGAATACCCACGTGATTTTAGGGTCAATTACGCGCGCTTTAATGGCTTTCTTCTCAATGTTTCCTACAGTTTTCAAATTTTCTGAAAAGCGGTACAGATGTTTTCGCTCAAAAGAAGTTCTCGAAAAACATTTTTAATTCCGAAATTTGTTATAGATACGATAAATTAGTAATTGGACCTCGTGTCGTACCATTCAGGGAGTATTCGTGCTCATAATTTCTACTACTACTACTACTACTACTGCTGATTATTATTATCATTATCATTATCGTTATCGTTATCGTTGTCGTTGTCGTTGTCGTTGTCGTTGTCGTTGTCGTTGTCGTTGTTGTTGTTGTTATTGTTATTATTATTGTTATTATTATTATTGTTATTGTTATTATTATTATTATTAATTTGGTTTTGTCTGGATTTATGAAAACGGTGCTAAAGAACTCCATCCCTATGACCCTTATTTCACCCTTATTTCGCTACCCTTTAAGGCCACCTCCAAGCCATGTAAAAGGGCAAAAAAAAAACGAAAGGACGGCAATGAAAGGAATAAACGGGTGGAGGAAGAAAAAAGGACTGACTTTCCTTTTAATTTTTACATCGTCGCCTTTGGAGATTTCAATTCTTTAGCACCGTTTTCATAAATCCAGACATATTTATTTATTTATTTATTTATTCATTATTTGTTGTTATTTATTTTTATTATTATTTATTTATTTATTTTGGATGGTCAAAATTTGATTTTGTTAATTTTCTTTTCACTGCTAATCCCTTCTCTACAGAAGAAGATTATTTACAATCGAGTGGGGAAATGTGGGAGTCGCAGTTTGATAGAGCTTATGCAGTCACTCGCAAGAAAAAGAGACTTCACCGTTATTGAATCAACGAGATACAAACTGTGGCGTCTTGACCTTCGGGATCAGGTAACGAGTCAACTTATACAAGGACTTCTATAACTACTCCGCATTGCCAATTTGCCCTAATTGACAAAGTGCCTTTAAATTGCTTTCTCAGCTATAAATCGCTATAGAGTGATTCTGTAATTCTATAGAGTGATTCTGATTCTGTTTTCGTCACTTATTCATAATAGTCTACTCTGATTGGAAAATGTGATCACATTGATTATTATTAGCACAGTAGACTTCAGAGTTAGTAGTTAGAAAGTCACATAACGAGTACACTTGGACAAAATCGAAGCGAACTGTCATTCTCGACATTACTGGAGAGTTGAATCACAATTAGTGGTAACTAAGGCTGGATGTTGGAAAACATCGTATCTTTGTTAGGTTTTCAGGCCCTAAACCGACATTATCAGAAATAGACAGAAAACGCAACATCTCGGTAGAATTTTAGCCTTAGGAGTGAAGTTAAATAAGAAACGCATTTAAGCTTGTGGAGGCCAGTGTTTTCACAGCTGCTGAAAGTCGTGCCAATCTTTTACGAGTATTTCTATAGAAACACTTTTTAATCACCCTTTTTTCTTAAAGCCCACAGAAACCTCAAGCTCACATTCTCAATATGAAAGAGGCCTTTTGTAGAACGTACTAAAAGAGAAATCACATTATCGCTTTTTTAATAGTAGAACTTTCCCCCATTCATTCCACTTTACTTCGTTCAAACAATAGCACCAGACCGCGGTTGGGGTGGAGATTTTCATACATTTGCTGTATTTTTGTCCACTCTGGCCTCGATTCGGCGCTATATTTTGCTTGAATGCGAGAAAGGTCCGTATAACATATATAGTTGGTGCGATATCTTAATGATTTTAACAACTGAATAAATGTAGATGTAGATGAGTAAATGTGCGTTTTACAACCACGTTTCCTCGGTCCTTCTTTCTTTAATATTAACCGCGCTCCCGACCCGTTCTAGTGCGAATTTGTAATTTATCAGCTGTTCATTCACAAGTATTTTGTAGTTGTCATTTTTGTAACGAAGTTGAAGGACTATTTCATCATTACACTGCAGGTGGAATTTGTGGACTTTGTTGATAACCTTCGGGCGCCGTTCATTTATCATCACCACTTACACTTTGTCGACTTTAAGAGGTAAAACACTTATAATTGTAAACCATCTCATTTTCTGTATATGTATCTAGTAAGACATTTTAGTGGGTAGTATTAATGCAGCATACTACGGTTTGAGTAGCCCATAGGTTGAGTCAAAGCAGAAGTTGACGTTAAAGATTACGTTGAAACTCCAATGATTTCTTATCCCCGTCAAATTTCGACTTTGCACAGCTTTTAAAGCGCTTTCACACGGTCAGTAGGAATAACAGGACTAACGAAAACCTGTTAAACCGGTCGCCTGGAGTACAATTATACGAACAATAGCGTCCATTTGGTGCGAAACATGAAACACTTATGATTATAAACCATCTTATTTTCTGCATATATGTCTTGTAAGACATTTTAGGGACCTTACGCATATACGACGGCGACGGCGAGGACGACGCCTAGTAAAAAATGTGTTTTTATTTTGCTTTGAA
>JAHPZR010020022.1:7500-10723 GCA_019787425.1 Platygyra sinensis
TCGGCCGGATGTTTCTAACGTTAAATTTGGCCAGTTTGAAAGGAAACGAAACCCGATGATTAGCAAATAGAAGAAAATCTTGCCAAATCGAAACGAAAATTTTTTCGGTTTGGGAAACGAGCCGCGAAACCCAGTTTAAAACCGGATTTGACGTCACTTTATGTTGGATGATCCAGATAAGAAAAATGTCAGGAGTCTTTCTGCCCCGCGCCTGTTCAGGACTAACCATAGCCTGTCCAGGCTGTCGATCAGAGGGCGATCGAAAAAGCGGGCTAGTGACGAGCGGGATTCTGAGAGAGAAACATGATCGAGAGCCTGGAAGAAGCTAAACTTAAGGGGGGAGACCCTTAACTACATAACGGTTGCTACAGATGACTTCTAACTGTCTTATCTTAGTCTCCCTTAGTATCCTGGGTTAGTTTTTTGGCCATGTTTGTTCTTTTAGAGATTGCCTTCAGTTTTGGTAGTGATTACCATATTTGGTAAGTCACGTGACCAAAACACAAAAACTGTATAAACTCAAACACCTAACATCTTTCTCCGTTTAAACCAACGCCAAAGGGTAGAGTGTAATCAGAAGCAAAATCTGTAGTATGGATATGTTAAAATTCGCGTTACTGAAAAAGCTATGACGTCATAAAATTTTTGTGACGTCATAACTTCTTAAATAACATGAATTTCAACAAATCCATACTACAAAGTTTGCATCTAAATGCACTTCACCCGTTGGCTTTTGTTTCATTGGAGAAAGATGTAAGCTGTGTGAGTTTATACGGTTTTTGTGTTCTGATCACGTGACTTACCAAATATGGTCATGACTACCGAAAGTGAAGGCAATCTCTAATAGAAGAAACATGGTCAAAAACTAAACTCAGGACACCAATGGATTCCAAGATATGCTGGTTTGAAGTCATCCATAGCAACCATTTTGTAGTTAAGGGTCTCCCCCCTTAAGGAAGTTAATTAACAATAATGAGACCAGAATTCAAAACCTGATCAGCTAAAAAAAAAACTATCAAACTTCTCAGGCTTACCTGCAAAAGGCTTCATGTCCACAAAAGTATGGAACAATGTGGAAAATCCTTGCAGGGTCCACACATTCGGTTACGTTATTGAGAACACATTCGTCAAATGTCTAATGAAACAAGAAGCCAACCAAAGTAGAAAATTAATTTTAACAGTGGAATAGTATGGAATAAGTGTGGATCATCAAATGTTGACGAGAGAAATTAGGAAATAATCTCATGCGCAATTTGTCAAAATTCTTATTACAATTTGACAAAAACCTAAGTGGGATACCGTTTCATTACCTTTTGATACCGTTGGACGATAAACTACGCTTACAATCGTGGGATATTTACTTGTTTTTAATATCGAGCTCTTCCATTCCCCTCGCGGCTCGAGTCACTACTGGCGACATGCTCGTCCTCAGATCCACCTTTCCCTCTGAACCGGCGGGGCCTCGCTTCGAGGAGGAAAGGGTGATTCTGGAGACAAGTGATTTGACAGGCTAGATTCTTGGTCTAAGATTTTCCCTGATTCAACACTGGTTTCCTTTCCGAAAGTATCCACTGATTAGAATGTAGCTAAACCCGTTCGATTACAGTACCAGCACTAACAAAATTTAGAGATTTTAGAGAGAATTTGAAACAAAAGCAATTTCTGGACGGATGAACATACATATATGATTCGTTGGATACTTACGAAGACGTTTCAGGAGTGTGCGCTGGCCTGACCTTCTTAGTACGCTCGTCTACGAATCCCGAGCGCCGACCGGGTATGCGGCGAATTTAACCCTCAGACCTTGAAGGACATATATACAGGTCCTGAGTGGCGTGCTCTTTGTACCACTTGTGACGTCATCAATTTAAATGT
Organism: Platygyra sinensis; assembly: GCA_019787425.1. Taxonomy (NCBI): domain Eukaryota; kingdom Metazoa; phylum Cnidaria; class Anthozoa; order Scleractinia; family Merulinidae; genus Platygyra; species Platygyra sinensis. The sequence continues at coordinate 9,376 of JAHPZR010020022.1, forward strand.
CCACCAGAGTATTCTTGATAAGCAGATGGTAGAGCTTGGATAGATCTATCCTCACATCGGTCAGTTTTGGATATAGGTTTCGCTGCAAAAAAATGGTGTGGTAAAATGGCCCAGTATATACTTAGTGTAGAAGTGATCAAGGTTCCATTTCTAGCCTTTGCCAACAATTAACATTCAACTTTTTACGGCAGCCAGAAAGAAGATGCAACGCAATAGGTAGCGAGAGTAAAAGAGCCGAAAAAGGCAAAGAAAGATAAAGGACAAAAACTTGGAAAGGGAATCCCCCAAACAAAACATAAGTAAACAACCCAAATTTTGGCTTATGCGCATGCACCAAATTTGAAATGATTTGCATATTCTTGCACCTAAGGGATTCTCGTCCCCAGAGGCCGTGCTCTCCTTTTGGTCAGCTTCAAGAAACGCGAGACCCTTGACCAGGTTCCTAAGAGACCGGAACTCTGCGATTCACGGACTTTCCGTCACTCTGCACATGCTCAGAGACAAGTCTGACAAATCTGAGTGGTTCTGGTCTCAATCTATTGTGTTTACAAAGCCATTCAAAACCGAATGTCCTTAGCCATAAGCCAAGGTCGTGATTCTTTGGTGCTGACCTAAAGGAGCGCGGGCCTCCAGTCTGGGGACGAGAATGATTTTTGGCACCATATCTTTGAGAAATCTATTTTTGGTAGAAATAGATTAGTTTGGAAAATATGGGCCCATTTAGCACCATTGACAGCCAAACAACTGATATAGACGGTTAAAAGCGACATTTTTGGTGAAAATTTGTAGTAAAAAGGGTTAATGCGTGGGGTAAATCCTACGATGAAAATATTCCAACCTCGTTCCCAGGGCCTTTTCTCTGGCTTTGGGACGGGCGGGCCCCGCCCCCCAGCCAGGGTAACAGGCCCTGGGAACGAGGTTGAAATATTCCAGGGGGGGAGTATAAATACTCGCTAGCCGGATGACACGCGCTCCGACCTGATGGGGCACTTGGCTCGTAGATGAACCTTTTTTTCCAAGGAAGAAAATGTCCCAAGAAACCTTCCAAAGGAATCCTTGTTTTCTCCACGGAACCACCTTTTCCCTCGCGCCGGCGACTCCCGCCGGCTAAAAGAGACAGAGGTTCTTAAAGGAACGAGAAAAAAAATGAACTGGCGAAACTCGCGGGTTGTTTTGTGTGCTTCAGAAGAGGAACTTGGTCACGTAGTTTAGAGCATTGTCTTGCCCAATCAATCAACGTAGCACAAACCCGAATTTTTATTCTTCTTTCTGCCTGTAAACGGTTTCGCTGCCCGTCCGTGTGGTCTCCGAATCTTCGGTAATAGTATGAAGAAACAAAGCGGGCGAG